>JASAOG010000019.1:5680000-5965000 GCA_030265305.1 Biomphalaria pfeifferi
AGTTTCCTAATGTTTTCTTGAGTTGAGGGGTCCCAAACGGAGGATGCATATTCTATTATTGGCTTCCTCTTCCCTAGTGACATTAGAACCTAGACCCATCGTTATAGAAGGCCTGAACACTGACCTGTAACGTCACGACTTGAGGGCAGAAAAAACTAATAGTTTGTTACCACGTCACAGGTCTGTACGGCGTGTCAAAGAGCTATTGGTCTAACTCTAAACTGTTAGTGACGTTACAGGTCAGTGTTGAGGCCTTCTATAAGGAGAGGTCTCGTTAGAACACGGATCGTGTGGCCTAAAATAAAATTTATTTTAAAATGGAGGAATCTTTAGCATTGACATGTTGCTATTATTATGCCAGAATTCTTTTGTGTTTAGTTGGCAGCAGTGAAGTTCAGTTTAAAGTTCAGTTTAGGTTATTGTGAAAATCGCTAATGTTTTGTCTTTTTCAAGTTGTCTCCAGATGTGTCGTTAGTGACACCATCCGTAATTTGCTTATATATTTGCTATATATATCTATGATCTTAAACAATGGTCATTCTAATGTATATAACGTCATAATGTGTAACCACAATGTACTGAAATATAAATAAAGTATTTGGACTTGGTCACGAGATAGCCTAAACAGATTACCTAACCAGATAATAAATCTTGTTTTATCGCGAATGTGTCGTGGAGGAAAATTTGAACTTAATTTAGAAACACATATTCTCAACTATTAAAGTAATTTCTACGTGACTTAAAGTAATCTTCTATTTTGTAAACCATACCTATATTATGTTAAAATCGTGTGCGATTAGTCGCCAAGATAATTCAATTTAATTATTTTTAAAATGTCATGCGTGATCATCAGCAGAGATTTTTAAGAACTGAACCGAATTGTTTGATTTTTTTTTTTGCAACGCTTATAATAACTCTGTATATTTCGTAGATATTTGCAGTCGATTTTTCGATCACATCAACTCATCCAATCATCATCAAATTTTATTGCCCTCAAAACAAAACCTACAGACTAAGATCATTGCCCTCATACAATATTGCTTTACATGTTATTACCACTACATTCAAACCTTATTCACTTTGAACCTTAGTTCCCCCGAAATCTTATGCTGTATGTATATTTTATTATCATCAAATTTTATTGCACTAAAACATTTGCTCCTTCAACTTTTTTTTTGGCCTTCACACCTTATTAGCCTTTAAACTTACTAACCTCTAACCTTATTGACCTTGAACCTTATTAACCTTACCAACCTTTAACTTTACTAACCTCCAACTTTATTGACCTATAGCCATATTAACCTTTAAACCTATTGACCTTTAACCTTATTAACCTTTAACGTTATTAAACTCTAACCTTATTACACTCACACCTAAGTATTAAGCTGTGGAAGAGGACGGCGAGTGGCCTGCACAAAGTTCTATCGTTTGTATGGTCTTCAGCCCATGGGAGTAGCCCTTATTGCTGGCTGAACTCACGCTGTTCTAAATATTTGAAATGAACAATCACATCCCTCAGGTAAATTCGAACTTAAATACCTTCGCTTTCCCCCCCCCCCTCCCCCTCCCACTTCTTTCCTCTTCAGGTTCAAGAACTGCATCACTAGGTCACGTGGTCTGAAGACAATGAGGAAGTGATACCAGTTGTACAGTTTTACCAAAAAAAAAAAAAGTTCGGATTTTCAAAAGTGACACTTAAAGTTCAGGCGTACTGAGACATGAACAAATGATCGTCCCCACCCCCCACCCCTACTTCAGAGCATTTTATCCATTAAAAAAAAAAAAAAAAAATGGAAAATTTAATTTCTACTCAATTTTAAAACCTCGCCTAGTTTTTTTAAATTAATAATTTTATTCCGAGTTGAATAATTCCTTCAATTTTCGACTCTGATATTTTTTTTAAAAATTGCGTTCTGTCTGCTAGGCGTTTGTTTATTAGTGTGTTTGTGTCTGATAGTGAACGCGTGTGACAGTTTCATCAGTCAAAACGAGGCTGGCACACTGTAAGAGTCTTAAAAATAAACACGTAAGTCGACGGTTGATCTGTTGACTGAGAGGCTATCTAGTCACAACGAGTCCACCAGGAAGTCACGAAGTTTTATGGACGAAAATTAATTGGTCCTGGAAAAATATTTCACTTATCTATTACGCTTTAATCTCAGGGCTGTTAAATATTTTTTTTTGGAAGAGAGTTATATCCCTTGCTGTCATCCCATGATCGATTTTGCTTTGTGATTGAAAAGTAACGCCATTGGGCGCACCATTTTCTTTCTAATGTTGAGATTTTGATAGTCACATTTATCTTTAAGCAATATTAATAATATCATTAAATGCTGCATACTATTTATACTAAAAATATTAATTAACAGGTTTTTAAAATTTTTGACTATATAAGATGAAACAATAGTATACAGTATACACTGTATTTACAAAATTTGTTTCACCTTCACCTATCCGTTAGTCTACTGAACCGTTGGGGCACCACACAAGATCTGTTGACCGTCTTTCTCCTTTCCTCTCTGCCTTTAGCCTAGCATAAAATTTCTTTCAATATTATAAATATGTTTGTTTATATTATAATATTGAGAGACGCTTATGTTGGCACATTTATATTAATGATATATTTGTGAGTAAAATGGCGTTCTCTTCATAAAGCAAAAAATTGCATTTAATTTTCTTTCGTGTCTTTACTATTATTTGCTTATTTTGTTATGTCACCTGTCAGGGAGCACAAAATGGCTGCTCTAATGAGAAACGAGGGACTGAAAGAGCCTAATGTATAGATTCTAAGATAATCGACTGAATGCTATTTGTAAATGTAAAGATTCCATAAACTTACAACAGAAAATGTAAACAGAAGTAATTGAAGTTACGTTGTCATTATTTTTTTTAATGTATTTTTTAATTCTAGCAAAATCGTTCCTCAACATTAACTCCATTAAAAACACCCTATGTCATTCAGGGGACAGCAATCTCACTGAATATCTTTAAAAGCATGCCTAGACCTTGCAACTTTGCACATTATTTCAAGAGATGTCTTCCAGTGTTGACAAACTTTGTTCTTCTGACAAGTTGTTTATTGAAACTTGTCCTAGCGCACTGACCCACTTGGTTACATGTGGGGCAGACAACTGGGAAAGATTTGTCTGAGTTAGGACTTTTTGTTTTTAAAGAAAAACTTTGAAAACTAACAGCTTTTACAAATCTTTCTAATTGTACAAAATCGACTATTGGATATGCAAATAAAAATTGTACAAGATTCTAACTTATCTCTTTAATAAATAAATGAGGATTTAAGAGATTAATTCTACAGGATGTAAACTCAATTGAGCTAGCACATTACGTATTCCTCAACAATTTACAATTGGTCAATGAAAATTTCACAACACATAATGAAACTAAACCGTATAGTCAAGTGATAAACACATTGAAAATACTTAAATTTGGTAAAGATCGAACTTTAGCCATATCCCAAGGTTAGCTTCTCTCACCTGGAATCAAGTTGTCAGATGATCATAAGAGCTGACTTCCGATTTCATGCAGTTCCCCAAAACAAACAAACAAACAACAAAACACACAACACAAAACACACACACACAGCACACACAACACATACACACACACACATAAAAACACACATACACACACATCCACACACACACACGAATGAGAATGCAATAGATAGTGTTGTTAGGAAATACTCTAGGCCATTCGTTCAGTAAAATATGGTTGGATGGTTGAGCACACATCTTGTTTTTTTGTTTTGTTTTTTTTTTCATTACGGAGGAAACTTTAAAATCAAGCCCAAAATACCAGAAATACTATTTTTCCAAATAACTCTTTATCTACTCAATACTAAAAGTAGAGTCTGTAGGTTTATTATATCATAAATATCACATTAAACATGTAAAGTCTGTAGGTGTTATTATAGTATATTATCGTGTGCTATGCGCTTGGAGCTGTAATCACGATTTAGATCCCTCTGATTGCTGTCAGCTGCGTGACGTCCTGTAGGAGGTTTGGGCTAGGACGTAATACACTTTTTAAAAGAAAAGTTAAAAAAAAATAAAAATAAACTGTGAAGTCTGTGCGTCTGTTACATTAAAAATATCAAGTTTGTATTTCTATTGTAAGGCAATACAAGGCTTTATACTGTCTTAGAGTGGAAAGATTAAAGATGAGCGATGGTTAGAGATAACATATAGCCTCGTGTAAATAAATGAAACCCACAGTTCAAATGACGTTCTGTTATATTATTTCATGTTCTGTTATAGTAAACAGAGGCCGCGGGATACGCATATGAAACCAAGAGAAAATCCGCTGCCGAGGACAGATGTAGACGACGTAAAGAAAATTTAAATCTACCAACGGTGGGTGCGCTGGGTGTGGCGAAATATGTACGTCATAGCTGTTATGGTTAAAATTATTGCTCCATTTCAATTCCTCGAGTGGAAACGTTTCTGTATGCAAACATTAACTAACATTTTTTTTACACTACATATTGTAATATTGAAGTCAAGTGTTTTGGCAAATTTATTTCGTATGAATGTATAATTTTGTCATAAAGCAATGCAATCTAACCTCAATATCAATTGGAAGGTAAATACTATTTGTATATATGTTTATACCATCATTACGGTAAAGAAAAAGTACTTTGATACCTAATCATCTCTCCAGCTCTAGTTCTGAACTGACCGACTCAATGAGATACATCTCACCACCATGAACCTCACCGTGGACAGTGCCGCCAAGAGTTTATCAGATAAAATAGTCAATTTACTTCTATATGTCCAACATTGCATCTCTGAGAGAAATAATAGGTCTAGACTTGAGACAGGTTTGGGAGACACGGCGACAGAGAGGAGGAGAGGAGATAGGGAGATCGAGGAGAAGATCGGAGGAGGATATACACAAATATACATGGAGGCGAATCTATAAATATACCTATAAATCTATAAATACATAACTATTGTTAAGCCAAGTATTTTAATACACCAAATAATTGAGCACTTTTTAATACAAGAGAAAAAAATTGTAATGTTTCCTTCTAGCACAAAAGTAATTTATATTTAACTTAGTTTGCAACAGTAATCTTTTCTTAGGGCGATGTTAATATTGTTTCATTGGTCTAGTCACTTTAATATGTGAAATCTTCCTCTTTTCATATCTTTTTCTTAAGGTTCCATTACATCACTACCACATTGTTTCATATCGTTTTCTCTTCTTTTTCAATCTTGCGCATTTTTTTTATGGCTTAAGGAACGTAAATGAAATCTTAAAAGTCAATGTGCAAACCAGCAGCTGATTACTGTGGTGTACCTCTTGGTGTGAAGAAACCTATAGAATGTATACAGGCTAGATCTACTCACAGACATAATAGAGCATATTTATATCTGCCTGAATATTTACAAAAAAATATAATACAATTACTTGACTATTGTAAAAAAAATAATTTATGTGTGACATTTATTTAACACAAATTTAGGAACTAATTCAATGGAATGAAATGTGTGGCCTCTATGCACAGGCGGTATAACAGATAACAATAAGGCCCTCTCTAGCCCTACAAGAAATGGGGGGCTATTATAAGCTCCAAGAGTCACTAGTAAGACCCTACCACTCTATTAATATCTCCGTCTGGGCCACTCATGCAGACTGGCAGTTAATTGGCACGGGACAAATTAGCATCGTAAACAACCATCTCACGAGTCGGGTGGTCACTCGGGACGGACACTTTTAATCCCTGGGAGGGGAGGAGGAGTGTGTGTATGTGTGTGTGCGTGTGTGTGTGGAGCGATGAGAGAATAAGAAAAGTGGGTGAGGGGGGGGAATTTCCTCTCAAAGCCAGAGGAATGGGGTGGGAGAGAAGTGGACGATATGAAAGTAATGAAATCACAGAGCCAGGAGAGGTGGCTCGAAGACGTCTTACAGATCTGTTAGAGGATGCTGACTAGGCGGGTTCTGTCTCTATGTGATTGAACAGTAGTGATCAGTTGTATTTACTAGACTTATAGATCTATATGTACACCAATGAATCTGTTAGAACTACAATCTCTCAAAACTTTGAACACAATACAGTTTAAGCAATATACCTAAGGTTTCTCCTTGAGATTAAAGAGGTGTGCAATTATTTCGCACAACTAAATTAGATTTAAATTCTCTTTTCCGCCGTCTACAAATGTCTTTGACAGTAACCATTATTTTGTCTAAAATGTGTTTCCTGCAGCTTTTGTCAAAGGATCTCAAGCTGTCTCCTAAGGTAACCATATGCTACCAGCTGTTTTCTGTGTCAGGCAACCTTGCGCCTGAACCGGTCTATAAAAGTTTCTTAGGGGACCTATGTTACGTCATTCTCCTTAGAGCTCATCAAACAGACAAAAACGTTGCCTTTGTAGTAAGGTCTTTACATCGTATGCGAAGGCACATTGGGTGAAAGCGTTCAAGTTAAAACAGAATATTGAAATGAAAGTTATGTACTATATTTAAATGTCATTTCTACCGCAGGGGTCCAACAGCCTAGTTCTGTAGTTATAAGACGAGACAATTTCTATAAGCTCACTACAAGACACTAGAAGATAGAATTCATGGATCAGGTTCTATTAAGTTGTGTGTGTGTGTTTGTATGTGTATGGGACCTTGAGTTAACGCCGCTCTTTCATCTTCTTCTCACAATTCAAAACAATACAAAAGAAAAGCTTTTATGTGATTAGCTAGCAAAGGGGGATCTCAACTTCCTTAAGTCCAAGTTCAAAACTTTAGAAGAATCGTTCGAGAACCTGCGTTCTACTACTTGACCACCTCTTTAATTAAATAATAAAAGTAAATATAATAACAAGACAAGATGGTGGACTTCAATCGCCCAGTTTTACTGTCTATGAAGAAAAAAAGAAAAATCCGCAACCATCATTGACATCACCGTACCCCTATCCCACAATATATGTAAAACTGAGATACAAAAGAATATTAAAAAAATAAAGAAAATAGATGCTTAGAGATTTAGAGACATATGGAAGCTTTCCGTAGTTACAATACATCCTGTTGTTACATCAACAGAAGGGATAATGACAATTGATATAATACGAATATTTAAATCATTAAAATTTCCTAAGAGGATCCTTTTTGTTACCTGTCAAAGAGCATTACTGCTGCAGACCTATCACATCATCAGAAAATTTCTAAGTGGACACTGTTAAAGGAACTACAATGAATTTTGTTTCCCTAGAACGAAGCTCAAATCTGGCAATGCCAGAGAGTGAAAGTTAATTCATTTTCATAACAATAATAATACTAAAGAGCTAGTAATTAAGAATTTATAATGATTTATTTTGTAGTGTTTCAAATTATTTGCCGCCTTATACCAAGCAAATGGATATTCATTTGGAACGTAATTAGAATATTGAATGTGAGAAACTTATTTTCACGTATTATTTCTTAGACGACATTGACACGTCACATGTGTAACTCAGTGATCACGTGATATTATCCAGTCAGTACTGCTTTCATACCGTATGCATACCGGTCTACACCATAGCAACAAAGAAACTCACACAGATTGGGCTAATTAGATCAGATAGACGGCTGGCTGGGAAAAGACCCTCCAGGGCCAAGAGATAGAGAAAGTTGGAACAGCATTTTGTCCAGCTAGAAAAGAATGCGCTATTAAAACTAAGAGTGCTATGTTATTGCCATTCTTAGTATTGTTGTTTTCTCATGTAAATCGTAATATTCTAATATCATTGTATTTAAACAGTTAGGAAAAAAATAATTAAAACTAAATTTGTAAAGAATACAGTAAAAAAACCCAGTGATGTATACCCTTCCCCACCCCTGCAATAAACAAAACAAAAAAAAAAAACCTGGAAAGAAAAAATATAATTCTCTGTTAGGAAAACCCACTCTATCATTATGACAAAACGAACATAGGCTCTATTGGTCGTGTCCCAGACACTGGCTTTTACATTTACAGAGAAATTTAAGAAAATTGAGTCACTAAAGTGTTTTGTTTGTTTTTTGGATGTCACAAACAGCTGCAATCATGACTGTTTCTCAAAACGAGGTTAGCTATAAAAAACACAATAGCAACATCAACAACAACATCAACAACCAACAACATCAACAACAACTAAATAACAAAACTAAACATTGGCCGGCATGGGGTAGACCAACTAATGGAACGAAGCTATCCAAAGAACACAAAATGTTTATGTTTGCCTTATTCGGCCATTTCATGACGACTGCAAGGCTGTTGTTAAAATGCTTTCATCTTTTTTTTTTTCTTAAATTATAGTTTGCTACGGATTCGAATATTGTAAGTGAAATGAGCAGACATGCTGTAGTTATTGAAACAATACAAGATTTCTCATTACACTATCACACTTAAGGGGGAGGAACAGTGAAAAAAACTACAACATCGATTTTGGTAAAAGAAAATATCGATTATTAACAATTGTTTGTTTTTAATAGTTCAAAATGTGTAGAATACGAATTTCCTACCAGAATAATATAAAAACTATATTTTATATATTAATTATGTATTTTAAAAGTTATTGAAATATTACATTTTTTTGAGAACAATGTATATTAGACATAGATCTAGTAGTCCAGCCTTATATGTGCCGGCTAGAACAAGGGACGTTCGATATGCAGCTTTGGATTGGGGGTGGGGGGAAGGGGGTCTCAGAGTCCGTTTAAGATTTAGCAAGGGGCAGATAATTACTCCCCAGTCACGTAGAAGAGAACTGTAGGTGAGGTACGGTCGTGCCCAAGCCTGAACTGTATTGGGTCAACAGACGATATTACACTTGACCCAAATCCCTGACCAGCCGGTTCATCCTCTTTCTTGGTATCAGGGATTCAAGTCTCCACCACTTGGGTACTGTGTGCAGCTTTAAAAAGTAAAGTCAATAGATAGCATGATATGAAGCAAAGAGGAAAAGCGAAAAAATACAGTTTACAATATAAACTACAGCATGGTTTGTTGCAGTTTTGTCCCTTTAGTTATTGTGAACAAGATTTACTTCCCTTAAATAAATCAAGAGTTTGGGGGAAAAACAACTCAGATCAGTCAATGCTTGTAAATGAGCTACACAGCTTATGAGGTAGACCACTACAGACGTGACGTTACTCTCTCATTATTGTCATTGAAACTGACTTAAGTCAAGTAAGTCAAATAAGTCGTCAGTCAAGTAAATGAAGAAAGTTTATTAAGTCAAGTCAGTTAAAGTCTATTGAGTCAAGTCAGTTAAAGTCTATTGAGTCAAGTAATTCTATCAAGTCAAGTAAATCAATGAAGTCAAGTAAGTGAAGTAAATCAATGAAGTCAAATAAGTTAAGTAAATCAATGAAGTCAAGTTAGTGAAGTAAATCAAGAAGTCAAGGAAGTGAAGTAAGTCATGAAGTCAAGTAAGTTAAGTAAGTCAATGAAGTCAAGTACGTCCAAGTAATTTTAAGTATCTGTGCGTGTGTGTGTGTATAAGGTCACGACATACGACTCACAGGTTAAACAAGATAAAATGATACTCTGAACCTAAGTATCGCAACACTTGACCAACTGTGTTCAAATATAGACTTCAACTACTAGTCTCAATATTGAATGTATCGATTCGCTGTCGTGGTTTTAGAAGGAGCGGGAGGGAGGTTGCCAGCATTGTTTACCTTAGAAACAATGGTGACTACATCCGGTGGCCATATCGATACTTTATAGTTTCTCTCACGGTTCTGATCTGCTAATGGCGAGATCGATCTATTCCGTATCGATATTTCAATCATTTAAAAGTAACAATAGACTTTTATTCTTGAATCAACTGTGCGATACTGTAGTATTTTCATGTTCATGGGCAATGTGTCTATTAGCAGGACTTAGTGTTTATTTGTTGTCACTGTCAAACTTGGAACGCTTCTATACACACACACATATACACACACACACACACATACACACACACACACAATATTATGTATTTTGAGATAATAAATGATTCAGTGTTTACGCGATTATTCTGGGTAAAAAAATTGTATAGTTACATGTAGGGTCCATTCAGTGGCGTATCTGGGGATTTTGGGGCCTGGAGGGCTTGACCTCTCTAGGGGCCCCTGCATTTTGTCATTCGACATCATGACATGAGATAATGGAGTAATATTTTATATTTAATGTCGAAATTCAGTAGCTATGCCACTGGATCCGATCAGTCAGTCGATGCTAACAGCAAAGAAATGATCACAAAATATTGACAGTTTCTATTTTAAACATTTTATTTTCGTTTCATTATAGAAGTAGTTCGTTGTCTAACATTATAGAAGTAGTTCGTTGTCTAACATTATAGAAGTAGTTCGTTGTCTAACATTATAGAAGTAGTTCGTTGTCTAACATTATAGAAGTAGTTCGTTGTCTAACATTATAGAAGTAGTTCGTTGTCTAACATTATAGAAGTAGTTCGTTGTCTAACATTATAGAAGTAGTTCGTTGTTTAACATTATAGAAGTAGTTCGTTGTCTAACATTATAGAAGTAGTTCGTTGTCTAACATTATAGAAGTAGTTCGTTGTCTAACATTATAGAAGTAGTTCGTTGTCTAACATTATAGAAGTAGTTCGTTGTCTAACATTATAGAAGTAGTTCGTTGTCTAACATTATAGAAGTAGTTCGTTGTCTAACATTATAGAAGTAGTTCGTTGTCTAACATTATAGAAGTAGTTCGTTGTCTAACATTATAGAAGTAGTTCGTTGTCTAACATTATAGAAGTAGTTCGTTGTCTAACATTATAGAAGTAGTTCGTTGTCTAACATTATAGAAGTAGTTCGTTGTCTAACATTATAGAAGTAGTTCGTTGTCTAACATTATAGAAGTAGTTCGTTGTCTAACATTATAGAAGTAGTTCGTTGTCTAACATTATAGAAGTAGTTCGTTGTCTAACATTATAGAAGTAGTTCGTTGTCTAACATTATAGAAGTAGTTCGTTGTCTAACATTATAGAAGTAGTTCGTTGTCTAACATTATAGAAGTAGTTCGTTGTTTAACATTATAGAAGTAGTTCGTTGTCTAACATTATAGAAGTAGTTCGTTGTCTAACATTATAGAAGTAGTTCGTTGTCTAACATTATAGAAGTAGTTCGTTGTCTAACATTATAGAAGTAGTTCGTTGTCTAACATTATAGAAGTAGTTCGTTGTCTAACATTATAGAAGTAGTTCGTTGTCTAACATTATAGAAGTAGTTCGTTGTCTAACATTATAGAAGTAGTTCGTTGTCTAACATTATAGAAGTAGTTCGTTGTCTAACATTATAGAAGTAGTTCGTTGTCTAACATTATAGAAGTAGTTCGTTGTCTAACATTATAGAAGTAGTTCGTTGTCTAACATTATAGAAGTAGTTCGTTGTCTAACATTATAGAAGTAGTTCGTTGTCTAACATTATAGAAGTAGTTCGTTGTCTAACATTATAGAAGTAGTTCGTTGTCTAACATTATAGAAGTAGTTCGTTGTCTAACATTATAGAAGTAGTTCGTTGTCTAACATTTCTAACCTACTTGACTTAGTCTTTTTGACTTGACAGTCTTTTTTGACTCCAAGAAATGTTTCTTCATTCTACATTACACATAACAAAACAATATAAACGATGGCAAATGAATTAGGGGCGCGGTGGCTGAGTGGTGAAGAGATTTGCTTCCGAACCTGGGGTCCTGGTTTCAAATCCCTGTGAAGACTGGGATTTTGAACTTCTGGACTTTTAGGCTCCCCTGAATCCACCCAGCTCAAACTGGGGAAAGTGTAGGTGGTTGGTCGTTTTGGAGGCCACGTGACGCCCTGCTCGTTAACCATTGGCCAAAGAAACAGATGACCTTAACATCATCTGCTCTATTGACCTTATAACCTGAAAAAAACCTTTAACTCAGAAAGTTGGAATTGCCAAGAGAACAAAAGAGCTGCAGTGTCTAGACGTTTTTGTGATTGATGTCTTGCATGTATTAGTTGCTTTTGGAAAACAAAAATAATCAGTTAACCACAAAGATAACTTAATAGCTTCTGTTTGTTTAATTTTTCCCTTTCGACAAAAAAATACATATAAAAAAAAATAATACAAAATAAATCACTTGTCATTTTAAACGAAAATATTACAAAAAGTAGGTAAAAAAAAATAATCATTTTCTTTAACGCTTTCCCATTTGTCTAAAACTATGTAGAACTAATAGCCACGTGTTCACAGGAATAAACAATTGTAGGTTACAGGAAGACGAGACAGTCTTTAGCTGCTGACAACTTCTTAGACACATTTTCAATCAAGAAATTGGTACTTTTAAAATGTACATATATTTATTGATTTATGTTTTTTAATTATCACCTTACAAATTTGATTAGGAACAGACAAGACAGACAATCAGGTAGACAGAAATAAACAAAATAAAAACAGATAGATTTATAGATGGAGAGATAGATAGAAATAAGATATATATATATAAATATATAAGAAAAAACAGACAGATAGATAGGAAGATAGATAGACCGGAAAGAATGGTAGGGTTTAAGACCTTGGTTCCATCTTGTGAAATCGTTCTCGAGACCATGACAGTCCATGGATCCCTATTCCTGACATCCTTTGAAAGACGAGGGCAGAAACGCCGCCAGCATCAATAACATAACACATAACACTGCATGGCTACAGGGGGGGGGGGGGGATAACCACGAGACAATAGTACAACGCAAACACATTGAAATGAACGAATACAAACATAAATCTAAAGGGGTTAGGGCTTGACGTCCGACCAGTTTGAAAGGAAAATGAATTGTGACCTGAGCAGAAAAATGAACGCTAGTGATTTCGAGGGAGGGGCGTACATCGAAATGAGAGTGTGAGCGTCCGAGGGCGGGTGTGTGTCTGAGGGCGGGTGTGTGTTTGAGATTTATTGGGATGTTGATAACACAGTGCGGCAGAAGGAGGATCCTGGGATTGTTTGGAACATAACATTACATCTGGCTCGCTGGCACGTGTTAGAAAGGGTCAAGGTTAGTCAGGAAGTGTTTGTAAGTTTACAAAAAAAATAATAATCTTTTCGCCATTGCTTTACCGACGTTTTATTTCTCGTGTCCTGACTAAAGACAGAAGTAAGAGTACAAATGGCTAGAGCTGATAGATTTGGATTTTATCACTTTTAAAATAAAAAAAAATAATGTTTTGATTTCCCATAACGTTTCTCAAGTATCTCTGTGACGTCTTGTGCCCGAAGTTCAGTTTTGGTGAGACTTTCTTGTAAGATTAAACTCCTTGACATGCAACTGCATAAACATTCGGTAGCTTTTGCAATCCTCCTACTTGTGAATGAGATCTCGCATCGTGGACAATCAGATGTTCCCTAATCAAGATACGAACTTTGCCGCTGCACCATTGGCTTCTGCCCCGTCTCAAGAGGTAACTGAAACCAGTGACTCATCGGTGTGCATCCATTGTCTTCGAAGAAGGAAGGAGACATATGTATATATATATATATGTTTGAAGGTGTGTTGTCATGAAACAAAACGATTTTTTGTTTAAAATAAGACATTTCAAAAGTATTAAGTAATGACACCGATGGAAGTGTATCCCATAAGTAATAACCAAGTTTCTCCCCATGCCCGATATAATCTCATCTTTATAGAAAGACTTAAAAAAAAGGGAGGTAATGTTCCAGTAATAATGCCTAGAGTCATGGTTAGTCAGCTTATTAAAAAAAAAGTTTAATTAGAAAATTTTAATTTATGAGCAAATCTTATGCCTTGAAAAACCTGAGCACAAGAGAAGGAGAGAGTCCTATTGAAAGAGGTGGCTGATGAGTCCTAAACTTGGAATCACTACGTGACTGGAGGAAAACAAAATACCTCTCTTAAAGTATGCAGCGGTAGCAAAAACGAGAAAACATATCAGCAATTTAATACCCAAAAATGTGTTATTTTACCAAACTGTATTGGACAGGAAAAAAAACAAACTAGGTGCATTAGATCTGATCAAATATGTTGACATGAATGTCTTCAAAGCATCAAACATTCTGAAGTAAATGATATAGCCAGACTTAGACATCAAATAGCGTTGTCGCCTGTAGTAAAGTGATAGATCTATTTAGACACACCTGTCTTCAAGGAGCACGTCCTGGCCACGAGATGAGTCTGGACCCAACACAAATTGCATTCTCTTGTCCAGAAAGATCATTACGTGTGGCCACGCGCAATTAGGAATCCACGACAAAATAGCACACACATACACACACAGACACACACAATGAAATGACCAGTACAAGGAAGTACACAATGTAGAGGTTTCATTACATACTTGGCTTGTTTTTAACAATACATTGGATGCTATGGATTACTAATTCTGTTACACTTTAACGACATCTGAAGGTTGGGGTTTATTCATTTCTGTTGACTTGTGTCAAATGTGTGTCCTTTCATCCAAATACAACATCCAGAAAATCAGATTTTTTTTTTGATTTTTTGAGATTTCTACATAATGTGTAAGATATTTATTGAGTATTGTATTTTTAAAAAAAAGTCAAATGGCTGTTATCTGGATCAGAATATAAGTCGCTAAATCTCTCATATAATAATAGAAAGAAAGTTATATTAAAGATATAGAAGGAGAGAGAGAGAGAAAAAAAGTATTCCTTCTTCCCTAGTGCCATTAGAGAATGGAATAGGTTGCCTGAATCAGCCAGGAAAACCGACTTAGCAGAGATTAAGTCATTGATTAACATTCATGACAAGATAGACACATAAAGTAACGTCTGTAATATATAAGATAAGATAAGATAAGAGAGGTGAGACTGGTATGGAGATCACGCAGAGGAATGAATAGTGAGAAAAAAAAAGAGTTTACGTATAGATAAAGAGAAGGAGAGAAAGAGTAAAAGAGAGAGGTGGGGAGAGAAAGAGAGAGAAAAGAGAGAGATGGGGAGAGAAAGAGAGAGAAAAGAGAGAGGTGGGGAGAGAAAGAGAGAGAAAAGAGAGAGGTGGGGAGAGAAAAAGAGAGAAAAGAGAGAGGTGGGGAGAGAAAAAGAGAGAAAAGAGAGAGGTGGGGAGAGAAAGAGAGAGAAAAGAGAGAGGTGGGGAGAGAAAGAGAGAGAAAAGAGAGAGATGGGGAGAGAAAGAGAGAGAAAAGAGAGAGGTGGGGAGAGAAAGAGAGAGAAAAGAGAGAGGTGGGGAGAGAAAAAGAGAGAAAAGAGAGAGGTGGGGAGAGAAAAAGAGAGAAAAGAGAGAGGTGGGGAGAGAAAGAGAGAGAAAAGAGAGAGGTGGGGAGAGAAAAAGAGAGAAAAGAGAGAGGTGGGGAGAGAAAAAGAGAGAGATGGGGAGAGAAAGAGAGAGAAAAGAGAGAGATGGGGAGAGAAAGAGAGAGAAAAGAGAGAGATGGGGAGAGAAAGAGAGAGAAAAGAGAGAGGTGGGGAGAGAAAGAGAGAGAAAAGAGAGAGATGGGGAGAGAAAGAGAGAGAAAAGAGAGAGATGGGGAGAGAAAGAGAGAGAAAAGAGAGAGGTGGGGAGAGAAAGAGAGAGAAAAGAGAGAGGTGGGGAGAGAAAGAGAGAGAAAAGAGAGAGGTGGGGAGAGAAAGAGAGAGAAAAGAGAGAGGTGGGGAGAGAAAGAGAGAGAAAAGAGAGAGGTGGGGAGAGAAAGAGAGAGAAAAGAGAGAGATGGGGAGAGAAAGAGAGAGAAAAGAGAGAGATGGGGAGAGAAAGAGAGAGAAAAGAGAGGAAAGATTCTGTGAGAATGTAATACCATTGACATTTTGTCTAAACTTTGCCTGAAGTAAATTGACACCTAATTTCGTCTGTGTGAAGTTGAAATAGATTCAGTTTTATCACATCTACAGTGTCAACATCGACTAGAAACAACTTCACAACAATGTAAGAAGAGAATGTCTGGTTGCAGAGAAGTGTGTTCAAACCATTTAGACATAAAGAGAACCTGGTTTCACCGGGCTGACGATTGAACGTGAGCACACATGTCTAAGTATGCAGATTGCGTCACTCAATGGAGGATATTACAAGGCTACTGTATATGTGGCACTCACTTTGACGGCATGACCAGATCAAAACATTTGATACAAAAGAGGTCACTTAAGTATTGAATAAAACTGAAATAAATTCTACTTTTCTTTTCAAACACAAAAAAAAACCTTATACACATAAACTCTATTTTTTTAAAAAGGAAATAACATTTCATCTTAGTTTTGCACTTTAAAGTGACAGATCAAGATTACATTTGTTTGGACCCTAAATACATTTTAAAAAAATTAAAGAGAAAATAATGTGAAATGACACCTTTGCCTTAGTTTTACGCAGCAATAGAAATAAAAGGTTGAAATAAAGATAAACAAATTTATTTAGAATTCATTTTAAAAACTATTTACACCAGCTATTTAGTCAACTGGAAGCGCGGCGGCTGAGCATTAAAGCGCTTGGCTTACGAAACTGATATCCCGGGTTCGAATATTTTTTGAAGCAACGTCTGTATTATATAAGATAAGAAAATCGGGAGTCGCAAGGTATCAGTTGAGATTCCCTGATCAAGCCAAAACTTAAACAGATGAAAACGCGGGAAGAGACTCTCAAAAGATAAACACGGCGTCAGTTCTTTCAATAAATATCGTATAAAGCAATCAGCAGTGCGATGCCATTTGTGACAGGTTTTTTTGGGTTAAATGCATTGCAATGTTTGTGTAGATAAGTGCTCTGGTGCCTGTGTTCTTATTTGAAATGCTTACACCAGGTGTCGCTATGTCATTAATAATTTACAATAACATCCCATAATGGCTTACGCACCTACTGGCAACCATCTTGAAATCCTGGCCAGATTTCTCGATGTTTACAAAGCCTTCTCCTGATCATGTGACTAAAAGAAGGTTAATGCCTTTAGCCTTTAATGTACAGAAAAGATCTAACAGAAGTTAGTTTCCTGAAATGAACATTTCTAGTAGATATTAGTTTCTTGAATAGAACATTTCTAGTCAATATTAGTTTCATGAATAGAACATTTCTAGTCGAAATTAGTTTCATGAATAGAACATTTCTAGTAGATATTAGTTTCCTGAATAGAACATTTCTGGTCGATATTAGTTTCCTGAATAGAACACTTCAAGTAGATATTAGTTTCTTGAATAGAACATTTCTAGTCGATATTAGTTTCATGAATAGAACATTTCTAGTCGTTATTAGTTTCAAGAATAGAACATTGCTAGTAGATATTAGTTTCCTGAATAGAACATTTCTAGTAGATATTAGTTTCCTGAATAGAACCCTTCAAGTAGATATTAGTTTCTTGAATAGAACATTTCTAGTAGATATCACTTTCTTGAATAGAACCTTTCTAGTCGATATTAGTTTCATGAATAGAACATTTCTAGTCGATATTAGTTTTCAGAATAGAATATTTTTAGTAGATATTAGTTTCCTGAATAGAAAATTTCTAGTAGATATTAGTTTCCTGAATAGAACATTTCTGGTCGATATTAGTTTCCTGAATAGAACACTTCAAGTAGATATTAGTTTCCTGTACATAACAGTTCTTTTAGATGTTAATTTCCTGTACATACGAAGATGAATCTAGTAGAAACTAATTTCTTTTATTGTATTTAAACAACCTGCTAAAGTATAACGGTATGTTGTAAGATTGAATACAGTTACTTCAGAGATCTTCTAGTGTCAGGTTAGGTTTTAAAACATGTATTAAGTTTTAGGCATAATTTAAGATGGATCAATTTTTATATAAGATAACGCTAATTATAGAAAATGACTGACGGAGTGCCTTCATTATTGGTTATGTTGTCATGGAGATGCACCCAAAACATCTCTTAATAGTTCGTGTAAATATGTGTGCGTATGTTTGTGTGTACGTCTATGTGTGTGTGCAGAAACTTCCTTTGAGGCTGATGCACGGAAGGGGCTTATAGTGATCCAACGACACATGACTAATTGACATATTCATTTCAACACAAAGACTGTCAGAAGAACATGGTATTGGCAGACTGACAACTCATTCACTGGCAATGACATTGCAACGTTACTGTTGTAACTATGTACGTCTGTCATCTACGTCACAATCACAACCTATTTACAGTGCCAAGGACCATGTCTAGGTTAGGAAATGAATGTCAATGTCACAAATGTATCAATATTACGAAATACTAACGCCATATTCATCTTTGCCAGCGAAAATAAAGACGCGTAATGAAATATTTCTGAAGCACTTCATGCAGATCTGTTCATTCAAGCAACTTGAGCATTTCTCTGACATTTTCAATGGAACTTAACCATTTGTCTGTCACGAGCTGACACTGAATCTTTTAGTGTCTCCGTTTAATCTTCGTTTAAAGTAATCTAGGCCAGGGACACAAAATAATGAAATCTACACCAAAGCCAAAAAGAAACAACCTTCCCAGAATCAGAAGTTCATTAGAAGGTGATTTCGTTATGGAGAATGCTGAAATTGTTGTGTTCGATAACACGCTAAACTTTGTTATATACGCAATCTTGACAAACAAACATTCTTAACTTTCCTCTGATGTTACAAATGTATCATAGAGTCAGCTTATACGAGTGAACTGTACATATAGACTTTTTTACTAGGCTTTTATCAACTCGCCCTGACTGTATGGTACAAATCTTGTACCTGCTATTTCTATCACTTTCCATTCTCGAATCAAGTTGAATCTTAGTACAATTATTTATTGTCGATGGCAACATATTAATCAATTTTAAAAAATACCAATTGGCTAATTAATTTGATTATTGTAATTGATAAGATTTGTTGTATATGTGGAGTGATATGGCAGCAACTGTGCGTTTTTTTTTTTAAATATTTTTTTTAAATTTTGCTTGGTTTTAAAATACCTACATACTATTGTATGTGTGAAATGGTATGCTTATTTTAAATACATCTATATACTTTTCAATTAATAGACTTAAGAAGGTTAGAAATTACATAAATATTTTGGTTCAGTTCTAAACAATCTATGAAAACGCCCATAGCAATGATTGGAATACTGAATGAAATACATCTAACGTTTTCAACGATTTTCCATTTTGGGAGGTAGAGATTTCAAAGTTATGTCTGCCTGTTTACTAACGGCACCACTCCCTCACACCCCTTGTAATGTTATTCGCCTTCCCTCTCTAAGCTCAGAGTGTTTTCGATGCATGGGCTGGAATTTCAAATAGCATCGAAATGGCATCGCTGTAATTCTGTTGGCCAAGTTAACGAAGGCGATGCACACTTTTGTGACTCAGGGACAGACGGCCTCGACGTCTTGAACCGAGGGCATAGGATACAACGGAGTCGCTCAAGTTAATGAAATCAAAGTTGCTTGTATTGTAAAGATTGTTATTTTCTCAACAATGAGATTTACACCCGTAAAGTAAACTAGAGCTAGAATACATAGTACAGCATTTTCTAGTAAAAAAAAAAAAACTCATAAAAATTGCAATGCTTACTTCAAAAATATTTATCAGAAATGCAGCTAAACATGCGATATATTATTATTTTTTACAATCGCTATATAATATGACTTTATAATATGACTATATAATATGATTTTATAATATGGTTATATAATATGACTATATAATATGACTATATAATATGACTATATAATATGACTATATAATATGACTATATAATATGACTATATAATAAGACTATGTAATATCACTATATAATATTACTATATAATATGACTATAGGTTGATTTTTAAAACCTAGTCTTGCACACAACAGAATGAGACAACATATGTTCCAGAAGCTAAAAGTCGGTACTAGCGAAACTTGCCCTTATGGAGCGTCACCAGAGAATGTGACAATGTCCTTCAAAGCTGCATACTCTATCAAGAGACCCGAACAAGACTCAGGACCCAAAACATTCATATAGAACAAAAAGAAAACAATAATTTAAACCCAAAACCTATACGGACAACTGCCCGATCTGGAAATAACTGCGCGGTTCATCTCAGATACAGTGTTACTGATCTATACCTTACAACAACGAAAAATGTGTAAAAAATGTTTTTACAATGGTTTAGGGTGGTGAATACGACATGGTGTTTTTATATGTCAAATGTGATGATGTAATATCCAATTGTATTCGGGGGATACGAGTATTGGTGAAGAACAAAAAAATAATTCTTCATGACAAAACTTATATCAACTCACTATGTCTGATAAAATAGTTGAACATTTTTTTCCCTTCCATTTCCCATTCTCTGATCAAGTTAAAAAGTTAAAACTTTGCATAGTTATTCATTGAGCCTGACAAGAAACGAATATTAACAAATTAGTTCATAAATTGTTGGTGATTAATTATTTTGTTTGATATCGAAATAAGAGGAATAGATGCTACTTAATCACATTCTCCGATCAAGGTGAAATTTTGCATAATTATTCATTGTCGATGACAATACATGAATCAATCCAAATGATTAACCAATCATTTAGTAATAATAAATTAATTGTGTTTTATATAGCCGAAAGATAGCTAAACCCGGTAATTTTCACATAAATGAAAATAATTATCGGTTATTTCCCTTAGATAACCTTTGTATTTTAAAAGTATTCTTATAGCGCATTGCTTGTTTTTTTTTATAGTTGAAACCATCAAACGAGAGAGCTCGAGCTGTTCTTCAGGAAAGACAATCACTCATTCTATAGCAACGATCTGTGGTTCTCACTGAAAAGGAAAAGGCCATTTGGCATTCACGCCTCCACATTCAGAGCCTCCCTTTTCTCACGGAGTGACTCCTCTGCTCAGGCTTGAACCCAGATCTATTAACACATAGAGTAATTACCCTTCCGAATAATCCTCGAAGCCGAGAGGCGACAAACTACGTTATTATTTTTCTTTTGTTGTACGTGATGCTCCAAATAAAGGGAGAGAATATCTTCTCAAGCAGTTTTAAGGGGAGCTAAGCTGGTCATTAAAACACATCTTCTTGACATTATCTCCCCTCTTTAAATTGATTAAACTCTCTTTGTCTGCTGTTTTCTATTCTATCTGCTTTTGTCAAATAGTTCTTATGCACCATACTTGTTTATTCTTTTGCTCCTATTTTTTGTTTCTTTAGCAAACCATTCCAAAACGAGGCTACATTTCACCAACAAAAACATGGCACGAGTTGTTGTTGTTATCACTAGTATAAGTGCTCAACAGGTTCATCCTTTGGCCATTTCAATGACCAGGCCATATACTAGTCAAGGTGGTCAATTGAAGCGTGAAGGGATGAACATTTACTTTAGAAAGGTGACACCACAGGTGGCAATGCGATTTAAGAGAAATACTGGCACTTTATAAGAGTTATATAGTATAAGCCCCTATGCTATATACTGATTATATCAGGCAGATTGAAGTGATCATTCAATATTTGGCACAAACACACACAAACACATTTACACACACACACGCACGAATATATATCTTGTCCAATCCAGACACATTGGATACTTTATTTAACTATATAATGAATAGGGCCTAAATTCGGAAATACCCGATGGCTTTTATTTGTTAATAGAAAAAAAAGATTATTTAAACCAAATTTAATTTTAGAGAATAATATCTCGAAATATTATAACGGTCAAATTAGAGTGTTCCCAGTGTGGCCAAAATAGCTGGTCATTATTTTCCTAAAGAGATAACGTGTCAACCTTTCCGATTTTTTGTTTATTTATGTATTTTGACCCGATAAAAAATGTGCAAGCTGAATGGAGGAATTGGAAAAAGAAGGAAAGTGGGGGAGGGCGTGGGGAGACAAGCGTCGGGGTGCTTGGGAATCCTGCTGGACTCCTGACTACCTCGCTAATCGTCTGCCAAAGAAATGGATGACCTTGACATCATCTACCCCTTGGATAGTGTGGTATGAGGCAACACAATAGGATGGCTGCCTGGTAGTGCGTTTTGCGCGCTGGACAGTCGTTCGTACTTATCTATGGTCCCGGGTTCAAATCCTGCCAGCTCTCATCCCCTGTCGTCCTGCTGGAGGTTTGGACTAGAAAGTATAATTATCTTAAACTCTGAGGGAACATCCGAATATGTCAAACATTTTACAAACAAACATATGCCCAAAATATAGAGACCAAAATGGCCCTCTTTGAAAGACTAGAATTCGCCTGTTTCAATATCCAAAAATCTCCACACGGCTTCTTTGTAATTTCCGCTTCTACCCTTTTTGTTTGTTTTTAAACGTAAAATACCGTTTCGGTTTAATGTGTAGAGTGTTGTGCAAACAAGATGAAAATTACAATAAATATTGATAAAGAATGAAATGTCCATTACTGTTTGGTGACAGTTAATATCGTTCTTAATGGAGACAACTGACGCAAGATTCACACAGGACATGTGATTGCAGACTAAGGGAGACCACTCCATAAAGAGCTCAGTTGTCCTGCCTCTAATTGGCAGGGGCATTAACCGCTGGCTCCGGACATCATTAAATGATGCCCCATTGTTTACAACCATTGAAGGAGATTTGTTGTCTGCCCCTTACCTAGCTGCATGCTATTAATAGTCATTTAATATTTATACATTGTGAAATTGTTGTGCCACTCTCAATCTTGTAATAATGAAATCATGCTCGGACCTTTTTTTCTGATCAATGACAACTTTTTATTTTAAACATACGTATGTTTTAAATTCTCAGATAACATGATTAGGTCTTTGGAGATCGTAGCCACAAAGGCAAAAAGAAACAAGAAAAGAGAAATGGAAATTAAATAATAAATAAAAAAAGAAACGTAACTCGCCGCACCTGAACGCAGAGAATGCTTCCCTATGGCAAATTAAAGAAGTTATTTCCCCTGAAAGCCTGGTGTTTTTTTTTATTTTTTTATTCCTATGTGCCCTTGTCTGGAATTTGATGGGTGATGAAAATAGAAAAGCTGTGGTCAATAATCCAAGAGAGTGATTGCAGTCACATTTGAAAGGAGAAGAAGGCATGTCCTGGCATATGTTGTCAAGCTTTCAGGCGTCTCCTTTGAGCCGCGGTTTTAGAACTGCACATTTCAAGGTTACCAGATGCTTAGACACGAGTGCATATTTAGTCACCAGCTGAGAATGTGATGTCTTGAGGAACATACAGCGTTGTTTTACAAAATTCAGTTTAAACATTAACATTTCTATTGGAATTGAGGAAATTATAAATTACACAATTATAACAGCTTTGTTAAATAAACAAATGATGTGTACTGGAAATAAATCTAGCTCCATGAATCGATTTCAAATTCCTCAAACTTGATCTCGAGCAAGTTATATATTTTAGAATATATCACAGTGGTTCCCAAACTTTTTCCTTAACGGAACACCTCTCACATTCTGAGTATATATGTGTTACTTATTTTCAGAGAGATTTATTCACGTGGTGGCCTCCTAGTTAATCATTCCAGTAGTTCCCGAAACACACATTGAGGCCTCGCGGAACACTAGGGTTCCTCGGAACACAGTTTGAGAAACACTGATTTATCAGAAGTACATGGCGTTGCCAGTGTTGTTTTTTCTTTTCCAACGATGTCAAGATGTCAAACAAAATCTATTAGAAATTAATTGATCCATTCACAGTCCCTCTCCCAATCCTTCTGGTGTTACATTCTCATACCCTACGGCCGCCACAATTGTATAAGGAATATTCCCAAACATTGGATAGAGGATTTAATTTCTTTGTATAGAATACAAATGAGCACTATTTTCAAATGTGCAGACATATCACTGTGGATTTAATTTCTTTCTATAGAATACAAATGAACACTATTTTCAAATGTGCAGACCATTCACTGTGGATTTAATTTCTTTATATAGAATACAAATGAACACTATTTTCAAATGAGCAGAAATATAAGTGTGGATTTAATTTCTTTATATAGAATACAAATGTGCAGACATATCACTGGGGATTTCGTACTTGACTACAGCTTATTAGAAATCAGGTCTTAAACTCTATCACTCTTTTGCAGTACTGGTGTAAAAGCTTAGCCTCGTGTTAATAAGACAATGCATGCATGTATTGAGTGCAGACCTGAAGTCTGTGTGTGTGTGTTTAATGTCTGCACGTGTGCGTGTTTTCAATGCAGCGTCATCTTCTCTGCGTGCGTTTAGTTCTGGGAAACAATCCTCCCCGTGTAATCAAGGCTGACTTTTATTCTCGCTCCCGCTGACCACTGATGACCAGTTATTTGGTCATTTCCCTTGTGTTCTCTGGCCGTGGTCAAACATTTCATTAGTAGCTGCCCATCGATTGCAGCCCGATGTGGTTTTTTTTTCATCCTCATTGATAGAGTTTCGTAGATTTGAGATAAATGCACGCTTCTTCAGGCCCGCAAACATTTATGTGCAGTATGTAGAATGATTGTGAAGAGAGAATGTAATAATTTGTATTTTGTTAGATATAGAACCAAGGATAAGTAGATATAGAACGAAGGATAAGTAGATATAGAACCAAGGATAAGTACTCCCATATAATTGGCAGCTTCTATGGCTTCAAAATTGGAGAGAAGCGTGGTCGAGAGTGCGCTTGAACTTGGCTTGGCTTGGCTACCTTAGAAGGGTGCTAGAGGTTCGACACCCGACTCGGGCAGAGCTGTGTTTACTGAGCGGAAAACCAACTCCTAGATACCCCCCCCCCCCCCCCAACTGGTCCACAAATGGGATTGGACCAAAAGCGCTCTGAGCATGCTATAAGCATGAAAGTAGCGCTAATTAAAAGCTATAATAATAATAATAAAAAAAATGTAAGTTTAAAAAAACAAAACAGAAAATTTATTTTCTTAAGGGGAGATAATAGTAGTGTAATAGTAATAGGAATTTTTTATTTCACAATGAAGAAGAATTAAAATGGATAAATTGGATATACATGTAACAAACACAGCCACGTCATGCTAACAAATCTCTAAACTAATCAATACGTTAAAGCCAAATGGCTTCAAAGAGTAGTTGCTTCTACCAAATAGGCCTAATAGGAAAGGTTTCACACTCTGGGTTTGCATTTGTCCCACAAACCATTTGTCTCCCCTAGGGTATATAAATGGACTTTGGTGATGTTCATAAAACTCTCTACAATTATTGCAGATAACGTATACACTGGATTGTTCCGGTTCTTTTACCCAGCAGATGCATGAAGTGATTGTATTATGACTCCAACCTTCTACACCGGTTCCTTACACTGGCTCTTTACAAATTTATACCTTGAAATAATGACAGCATTCATTGTATTACCCCTCCTCAAATGAAATACTCCTCCCCCCCCCCCCAAAAAAAAAAGAAAATTCTTTTTATTAAACAATAAAGACATTTTTTTGGAGGGGGGGGGGATATAAAGTTTTACAAAACTTAGGAGAACATGAAAATGGAATTTCGTTTCGATTTCCAGGAGTCAGCACACTAGCCACGCCCATCTACAAACTCACACGCACTTCCTTTAACTTCTGCTCTAAACGTAAATCTACGTCTAACGTCTTGTTAGCTTAAATCTTGGGTGAGTAATGGTGTATGTTTTTATCTGTGTTCTATTTGATTAAAATTAATTTTTAAGTAATTTTGTTTTCATGAGACATCTCTGAAGTCACACTCTTATGTCAGGTAACTACTCAATGGCTATTGGAAAAATAGGATTGACGTCTAATGTATGTTCTTAGAAAATAATTGGTGAAATTATGATTGTCTTGTAATTCGGGGCAATGGATAAAGTCATCAATTAAGAAAAATCAACAGTGGATACTGTTTAGAAGACTATACTTAATTTGTTTTTGACCTTAAATACACAATCAAATTCCTAAAAAAAAACAAAAAAAAAAAAAAAACACCGCTACTTAACAAAGGGCAATACAGCTGCAGATCTGCCACATGTGGATACTGTTTTGGGGACTACAATGAATTTTCCCCCTTTAACCCTGGCATTGACAGAGAATGAATATTAATTTATTTCCAAAATGATAAAAAGTTAAGTTCCCATTTAGACCTGTGATCTATGGGGCAGATGATGTACAAGTCCACAGCGAAAAATGGTTTCATATGACCAGCAACAAACCCCCTTTACTTTCCCCATCTAATGTCAGGTATCCATTAGAGCTGTGTGGTCTCAGAGGCACCCTAGGATCCCGAAAGTAAAAATCCCAGTCTGCACCAGGATTCGAACCCGGGACCCCAGTTCGGAAGCCAAGCGCTTTACTATTCAGTCACCGCGCCTCCCCATAATGCTAAAAATACATATAATAATATTTTTGCAATTTAAAGTTATCTAAACTACACAGGTTATGAAAGATGTATTATGCCTATTGGATAGTTAACTGACAAACTTTATATTGAGAGACATATTAGAGACCTTATTACAACCATCGTGCCATGTATAAGTTGCTATTGGCTTTTTGTTGTCTGTTCCCCAGTAACAGAGATCGATCATCTCTTAGACAGTCAACAAGTCTGCAAATATTTTTGATTTCGAGAAATATTTATTGTTTTAGAGCAGCCATAAATCGCGTATTTACAGTTTTATTGCCGTGATATTTATTTGGCATACTTATTCTTATATGTGGAGTGCCGAAAACCTAGTGTGTAAAAAGCAGACAATTACCAAAGAGATTTGTTGAACTACACTGTATCCAGAGAAGTCAAGTGTCTTGAAAATCAATCGATTGGTCAACTATGTATTTTTATGATGGTACTTAAATAAACTGATTTTTATACTGTGTGTTAGAGTGTATGTGTGATGGAATGTGCTTTTTTTTAGTGATATAATTATCGAAATACCTGTCGTAACCGGTGGTAAAAAAGTGTAATTTCGAATTAAGTTCAAATTTAAATCTGCTGGTTAACAGTTATGAAACGACTGGACATGTAGTTGCCGATATTGATACTAATTCAAAATATCTCACAATCTTTCAACACTGTATCGTCAAGAGCATTCTGATTAGATCTTCAACGAAGGACAATCCAATCGAACGGTTGGCGATCGATATTCACTATAAAGGTATCTTTACCTTCTCTTTATCGTGTAACGGCCTGCACTAAACATTTGTTTGTAAGAGGAGAAAGTGAACCCCAAACCTCATTTCTATTCTAACACTCCTCGACCTCCTTTTCACCCTTCCCAGGGCACACGTCACAATATGGTTTTCTTAAGTTGCCTGGAAAAGGGGGCCGGGAGGGGGGGGGGGTTCTGACGCTGCGCTGTCAAGCATTGGGGGAGGGGCCTTCAAGTGTCGGACACTCAGTTGATAGAACAGATATTTATGTTGGAAATCTTTTGGGTGGAGAAAATGGAGTGTAACAAAAGCATGCGCTAGGACAAGAACCCTGTACACGTAGCACGTGAAGTAAGATCATTTCATTTTTTGTGCTTTGAAAAAATTATTAAAAACATATAAGTTCGTTTTCTAAATGACCAGTAAATCTAAGCGATGAACGTAGAGTCTTAAGGTACTCGCTGAGAGATAAAGAAACGAAGCTGCCTTAGTCAACAGGAAGAAAAAAACAAACTAACCTCTCAGCTAGCCCTAAAACTGAAGCATACACATGCACGAACTGTGGCAAAATTTGCCGCTCAAGAATCGGCTTGATTAGCCACATTAGATTTTGACCGGTCTCAAGACGGAACTAAAACCAGTGACTCATCTGTGCGCATCCATTGTCTTCCGAGACAGAACAAAGCCATATATATATATATATATATTATAAAGTAGAATGTGAGGTGTATGTATGTATGTATGTATGTTACTTCTAGACATAAAAATCGCTTGATCAATCTTGATAAAACTAGGCAGGAATGTTCCTTGGGTACTAACTTAGACCGTAGTGTATGTATTGTAGCCCTAAAACAAACTTAAGACCCTCAAAAAAAAAAAATAAAGTTGTCCGACTCTATTACAGCTATAGTATTTTATGGATCTAGGCCATGGTTAACAATGTTGACATGAGAAAAGATCGAAAGGATTTAGGCCTAGATCTAATTTTAAGAAATACACTTTGCGCACATAGTTTTTTACTTTGACACATGAAAATACGAAAGAAGATCCATTGATTTCATTATATAATAAAATTAACTTTCAATTTTGTGTTTCAAAAGCGTTTTTACATAACTTAGTTCCTGATATCTGTGACTACAGATTTCCTGGCGAACATTCTTTCATTAGACATTACTAAATGGTTACACATTAACACATCTCTCTACTGAGGCTATTTCTAGGTCTAGAACTCTCATTGAACTTTAAGATGATAAAACTTCTTTTCGCAAAGATAGTTTTGTGCTTTAACACATAAACATGCTAATTACTGTCCATTCATTTGATATTTGAATCAATTTAACATTCAAATTTGTTTTTCTAAAGCATTTTTAATACATTCGTTCGCTGTTCGCTAAAGTTGCGTAGCCGTGTTGAGATAGGCCTATATTCATTCATGAAAAAAGGTCACGCATGCGCAACACAATTGGTTACACATTAAAGGGAAACTCCGATTGTTTTTCAAATTTGAGTTATTGACATATTTAAATTCTGCGTAAAAAGCTGTAATAGTAAACATTTTACCATTTTTTATTTAAATGCTTAGAAACATGTATATTTAACAAATCAGTCTGTAATTTCTTGACATCTCAAAAAAAAAAAAAAGGGGGTTTTTGTTTTTTAGATTTTGTTTTAAGCTAGTTCATACGTCACTTCCCTCAACAATACTGAAAGAAAAACTAGATTTGACCAATCGTATCGCTTCATTCTTACAGTAGCTGTAAGGCTTATTGACGGCCTAGTCCAGAGCTATGATACAGTTATATATATATACATGTATAGATAGATCTAAAAGCATTAGGATAATCAACTCGAGAAAAAAAAGCATTTTCATCTAAACCTCTCTCTGTCCCAAGAAGTAAATAGATCGTGTGTCTGACTGATTCGAACAAACTGGTCAGTGTAAGGCTAGTCGAGACTACGTGTAGTCGGTCATGCCAAGACAACCAAGCGAAAGTGCTTGTTGTTTTTTTGAGTGGTCTGGCGAGAAAATACACACTGCCGTGGTTAGTCAAGCATGTAAATCTACTTTTAATACGCATTTTTTCTTTGCTTACAAGATCCAATATCTAACTGCATAGACTAAGATATAATTCTTTTACGAGAATGTAAACTTTGCTGTATGGTCTCCTGTTATACAATAAGTTAATAGATTAAAACACATTTGGGACGTCACATAGAAACACGGTGAAAGTCTGACAGTTTTGGATGCGCAGGAAAATTACGTTGGAAAAACATCAAATACTAAGTTATTGCAAAGAGAAAAAAAGAATCATATATTCATTATCAGTAAATCAAAATACATATTATATCAAAAATTGTCAAAACCATCGGAGTTTCCCTTTAACACATCTCTCTACTGAGTCTATTCCTAGGTCTAGGTCTAAAACTCTTATTGAACTCTAAGATGATAAAACTTCTTTTTGCAAAGATAGTTTTGTGCTTTAACGCATAAACATACTAATTATTGTCCATTCATTTGATATTTTAATCAATTTAACATTCAAATTTGTTTTTCTAAAGCATTTTTAATACATTCGTTCGCTGTTCGCTAAAGTTGCGTAGCCGTGTTGAGATAGGCCTATATTCATTCATGAAAAAAGGTCACGCATGCGCAAAACAGAATGAACTCTATAAAAGCCAATTTTTAACTCTAGATTAGTGTAGATTTAGATCTATGTCTACCTCAAGATCTACTTTATACTGTAACACATGAACATACAAAATCAAGTCTATTCATCTCAAATTTTAATCAAATACAGTAGGCCTACAAGCAAATGTTTTAATTTGAACAAATGGATTTAAGCCTATTAGCTATTTTGATTTGATAGCTTCATTCACACTATTTTTACATCGACACATTCGCTTTACTTATTACATTATTATTTCGTTTAATTGTGACTATATCGACAGTAATGCGCAAATAAAGACCCGCGGGTAGCGGGTAACATATGTCTAGTATTTATTTATTAGTATATATTTATTTATTTATTTATTTATATATATACATATATAAATATATATATATGTACACATATAGATACACATACATTATATATATATATATATATATTACATATATATATACATATGTATACTAAAAAAATACATCCAGGTATATTTACATTTGTTCTGTTAATTTAATGAAGTACGAATATTTGTAATTATCAGATATGTGAAGCACATCTCACAATGCGACAAGAAAATGTAGACCAACAGGCTTCTATCATTTCTGTCCCAGTTCGAGGAGTTCAAAGATTCTTGATTCGCTTTTATATTTTATGAGAAATATCTATTAAGATACCACTTTAGATGAAACTATCTGGCATACATGACAGCATCTGGCATCAGTAGTGTTTTGAAAGAAAAGTCTTGCAAAGATTTGAGAACAATACAAAATCTACCACCAAAAGAACCAGCAGAAATAAAAAAAAGAGAACTTAAACTGTCTCACACCAGGCAGTGGCTTATCTAGGAGACTAACTATGTAGGGCATGATGTATCTACAAAATAAAGCAATCTTCTAATACAAACAAATACAAATCCATATAATATTATTTCTTTGATTTTTTTTGTGATGTATATTTATGGATTTCTGCCCGTCGAGGCTGATTCAGGAGTACTTCCAAGCATCTGGAAACCTTTCAAACCTTTCATGTGCTTTCTGGGGAGAGTCAAAAGTGTTTCAAGGGGTGCAGACTTGATGCTTTATCAGAATAAACTCAATAGTACTAACTGGAGAGAGGGAGAGAAAGAGAATAAGAGAGAGAAATAGACAAGAGAGAGAAAAAGAGGGATTAAAAAGATTAAAGAGAGAGAGAGAGAGAGAAAGAGAGAGGGGAAAAAGAGAGAAAGATAGTGTAAAGAGAGAGAGAGATGAAAGAGAGAGAGAGAGAGAGAGCGTGTGGGGTGAAGGGTAAGTTTACAGACACTCTGGTATCTATTGGAAACCATGTTCGTTGACAGAAGATCAAGGCAAAGAAAGAGTTTGTTTGGTTTGTTTAGTTGGAAAGTTTGACAAGCTGAAGTGTTTAATTGGCTCGTTACTCTAGTGTGTTTCCCGTCTACCGGATAACTTTTTTTGATTGCAGGAGGGTGGCGGGGAAGGAATAAGGACGGTTTGAAGAAGGACCTGGCAGGATTGATTACACCTGGTCCATAAAGTCGCAGACTACAAAAGTCACACTTTGTCTCAGTTTACGACGAAGTCAGAAGATTAAGAGGCAGCCACTATCTGCTGAACTCCCCGCGATCCGATGAGGTTTTGGCAAAAGTTGTAAAGAGTTTCTTTCTATTAAAATAAAATGTCTACAACGTTTTCAGTGTGCGCTACATCTGCTAGTATGTTTGTGTTGTGTGTGTGCGTGGGGGGGGGGGAAGAATGCTAATTATAACGAGATATATATTTTTTTCACTTTGAAAACTAGGATGTATTTCTTATACACAAAACATGTCATTTAAATATATACAAACAAAACATAGTGAATTTTTAAAACAATATAAAGCTTTTCTAAAGGGAAGGATCATAGCAAAATCGTTAGAAAAGGTTTTCGAGATCCGTGTACGGGCTTTGCCCACCCAAAAGGTTTCAGGTTCCCGAAGGTATGAGTAGAAAAGAGATATTGTGATACAAACGTCCACTTAGATGTTGGTTGTTTTTTTTTGGAGGGGGGTGTGTAAAAATAGGACCGGAAGTAGTTGCAGCAGACTACTAAATATATATAAAAAAGAATTCTCACCTCGAGTAAGTTTAGACAAATAATTAAGTCCTTCTTCATAACTTGCCTCCGAATCACAGAAGTTAAACGAGTGGGACAACTCTATTGTAGGGATGTAATTCTCCTGGATGTAATGAAAAAAGTTCTCCATCATAAACTCGCATTCTGTCTTTGCCGGGTCCGTTTTACATTGCATTGGACTGAGCATTAAAAGTCCTATGTTCTTGTACTGAAAATGCTCCAAAAGAGTACGAACGAACGCCGAGGCCTTGGTGTAGCTCCCAAGCATTCGGGTCAGCAGCTTGTACTCATCCTTGTTTATGAAGGCCGATTCCATGGCGGTGGCGGTGGTAATCGGAATGCCCCAGGTGCCAGTGAAGTGGGCCACGGTGGACAAAGCGAAATTGCACCCCGGACCGAGGAAAATGTCCGCTGATTTGCGGTTATACATGTCGACGGCATGAAGAGGTCCTTTCACGTCCGAACAGTTTGAATCTCGTACGTCCAAAGTGATCGTGTATCCCTTCAACAGTTGAGACCTTCTGACGATATAATCCACGGCGACGTCTAGGGCGGGATGCACCCTTTGCATATTAAACAGATATTTCTCCCCGTAGGGTAGTATGACTCCAATAATTAGCTCTCTGTTCCTGTGTCGCCTCACCAACGCCGACTCGCAACGACCTGATTCGTTCAAAGCCAGGGACGGCGACGTCCAGCCCTGAGCTATGGGTACCAGATCTAAGACAATGAAGCAGCATTGCAGGACTAAGCCAGAGCTACTTCTCATCGTGAACCAGTGGCTATGTCATATTCACTCGAAGTGCTCCAAACTCAATCAAAGTCACTCAGTCTAATACACATTTAAAAAACATCACAGAGTACAATGAGACTAGAATTACTTTCTTTCGAGAGATAACCCTCTGGAGGGAAATATTAATATTAAAACACGTGAGCATGTACATTGATCAGAAAGAGACTTTCAGAGAGAAATAATAAACTTGACCGTTTTAGTATAGATGTACGAAACGCCGATTAAAGCATTTTTTATGTATCAAAAATCAATGCATTTGTTAGCAGCGAAACCTACGTGAAAATAAGTGACTAGGTTAAGAAGAGCTGATGATATCTTAAATTGTAATTTAATAGATGTATACTTATATATATAGCGGTTTTGATGTCTATAAGTAACATACATGCATATATACATACATACATACACCTCACATTCTACTTTATAATATAGATGAATGTATCGGCTTCGGGTAAACCCATTTTCGCAAACCTAATTTTATTTTCGTAGCGAAAGAGAAAAAACTTGAAAGGATCATTAGTTAAGTTTAACATACATCTAAATCCAATCCACTAGATTAGTAAACACAAACTTAGACCCGCAGGCCGCGGGTAATGTCTGGCGAACATCCTTTCATTAGACATTACCAAATGGTTACACATTAACAGTGATTAACACATCTCTCTACTGAGTCTATTCCTAGGCCTAGGTCTAAAACTCTTATGGAACTCTAAGATGATAAAACTTCTTTTCGCAAAGATAGTTTTGTGCTTTAACACATAAACATACTAATTATTGTCCATTCATTTGATATTTTAATCAAATTAACATTCAAATTTGTTTTTGTAAAGAATTTTCAATACATTCGTTCGCTGTTCGCTAAATAAAGCTGCGTAGCCAAGTTAAGATAGGCCTATATTCATTCATGAAAAAAAGGTCACAAATGCGCAACACAGAATGAACTCTATAAAAGCCAATTTTTAACTCTAGATTAGTGTAGATTTAGATCTATGTCTACCTCAAGATCTACTTCATACTGAAACACATGAACATACAAAATTAAGTCTATTCATCTCAAATTTTAATCAAATATATGTAGGTCTACAAGCAAATGTTTTAATTTGAACAAATGGATTTAAGCCTATTAGCTATTTTGATTTGATAGCTTCATTCACACTATTTTTACATCGACACATTCGCTTTACTTATTACATTATTATTTCGTTTAATTGTGACTATATCGACAGTAATGCGCAAATAAAGACCCGTGGGTCGCGGGTAACATATGTCTAGTATCTATTAAAAACGAAAAGAGCGATAGATTAATAGTACAATTAAATCGGGTTTATCCAACTTGTTTTGTTAAATGTAGTGATTATAAAGTAAACAACTAAACGAATTAATATTTAGTACGCGATTCATTACGGTATTGTGTAATGAAAGAATGTTCGTCAGGAAATCTGTAGTCACAGATATAAGGAACTAATTTATGTAAAAAATGCTTTTGAAACGCAAAATTGAAGGTTAATTTTTATTATATTATGAAATCAATGGATGTTCTTTTGTATTTTCATGTGTCAAAGTAAAAAACTATGTGCGCAAAGTGTATTTCTTAAAATTAGATCTAGGTCTAAATCCTTTCGATCTTTTCTCATGTCAACATTGTTAACCATGGCCTAGATCCATAAAATACTATAGCTGTAATAGAGTCGGACAACTTTATTTTTTTTTTTTTGAGGGTCTTAAGTTTGTTTTAGGGCTACAATACATACACTACGGTCTAAGTTAGTACCCAAGGAACATATATACGCCTTACTTTATACTGTATAGCATAGAAGATGTGATAATCTTGATGTAATAGTTTCTAATAGAAAAAAAAAGGTTTTGGTAGAAATGAAATCGTGATTGATAAGATCATACAATTGATGTAGAAAAGTGTTTAGGTATATGAGTTGAAGGTGTATAGATTTGTCTAGCTGTATGTGTATGTCTTTTATTTGAATGCACTTAGTAAAATGTTAGTTATCGTTCGCAAAGATAGTTACAGTTAGAGACTTTTCCAACCTAACACTAAGCACAAGTCTGATAATCTCCAATCATTAAGTCATAAATCAGTATTTATTGTTTGTGTAGGAGATAAGAAGTACAAAGTGAATGAGACGCTCAATACTATCGTCTGCCAATCAGACGCTCATCACTATCGTCAGCCAATAAAGCGATCAAGGCTAAGACTTATGCCAGTGATGAAATTAGTGTCCTTCTTATTATCAAATTAGAGTTAGATTACTTCCGGTATGTGGTTGTGTCTGTCCAGTGAGGAAACCAGAAACAAGTCTACTGACTTTCATGTCCTCAATCTCCCTGGCATCACGTGATTATAAAGATGGACGATACTAAACAGGACTGGATCATTTCATCTTTTTGAGATTGCACACTACTGAGACTTCGGCAGATTATCACCACTCGGAGTCCTTTTCTTCTTTATAGTAGCGTAGCAAAGAATACGTGGTTCTTACAACAATACAAAGTGAGCAATAATGATCTACCACATTTTGAATGAATCTAGCAAAAGAATCCAACTTTCTAGAAAACAAAGCTTACATTTTTGACAAGTAAATAATACAACTGTTTTGTTGTAATGAGTTTTCACAATTACTTTCCGGTCTGATACAGTTACATTTCGACTGAGCCCAAAGCGTCGCTATTACAAATAGGTTGTTTTCAATTTATGCTTCAAACAAAGTCATAACAAAGTCATAAGAACTAACTAAAAAGCCTAGCTGATGATTTCAAAATACCCCCCCCTCCGGCCCTTCCCCTTATTAAAGTGTACCCTCAGCTCATGACTAGCCGTTCGGACAGTGACTACAAGACATCACTCTATGCTTTCATCTCCATAAAACCATCTCCACAATAGACATCGTCCTTATATTCCTAGTGTCTTAGTTCTAGTCATCTCTCTTGTTTTTTTTTCCTCTCCCTTTCGATTTCTATTGAGTTCGATGTTGAACTGTTTCAATAATAATTTTGATTTGTCAACGACTTTGTTGATTAATAATCCTCTAGGACCTTGCGACGAACTGACCAACACAATTATATAACGCACATAAGGGGAGGGGACGATTCAATTAAGGTAAGAGTGAATCTACAGACTGCTGGAAACATAACTACACCATACCATCAAGAAATACTTCCTAATTTTTTAAGTTCAGGGTCCCGTTTTGGATTCACACGAGTAGGTTCACTGATATTTAAAATGGTCCATTCGGCAGATCCACCTGCCCACCCATATAGCCAGTCCCCCCCTGGCTTATATGGACATGAATATTATTTATATGGATGGTCGCTTGGTATTCCTGTATGCGCGCTGGATGGTGGTTTGGACCTCTCGATGGTCCTGGGTTCATACGCTTCCCGCTGCTTTCCACAGTCGTTCTGTGGTAGGCTTGGACTAGGAAGTAGATTATCTTCCACTCTCAAGGAACATTCGAAGCATGTCAAACACTTGACAAACATTTGACAAATATTAGACAAACATTTCACCACTTCATGTCTTATATATTGCTTACTCTTAGCTGTTACGATTGTTTTGAATGTGGCTATATAGATATCGATTGTATTGCAGCACAAAAAGAACTCGGATTTCAGATGAGTTTACAGTAGCTTTCCCTCTTAAATGTAAAGAATGAGGACACCCCTGATTAATCACACCCCCATTTCCACCGTCAAATTATAGAAACATTCAAAAAGGGAAAACAATCATATAAGGTGTGACAGGAGATTGTGAAAAAAATTTCACAGCACGAGAAGATGTTAGTAGAATAAGTGTCACATCGAAGACAATGGTTCAGCTGATAAGTAAATTATATTTTAACTCATGTGTAGTAGCCTAGTTTAGTTTAGAGATTATGTTAGTTTTGTTTTTAAATAAATATATTTTGTCTTGTTTTTGAGCGACGGTATAAGAAAAAAAAGTGACGTAGTCAGACAGACAAATGACGTAACAGACTAAGCGTACAGGGAGAACAAGATGGCTAGAGCTTAGAGAAGGTTGAATAGTGCTAGACACGAATAAGAAAAAGTTAGTAAGACAAGACAAACATTCAATGTGTAATTAAATACATCAGTTGAAGTCTTCAGATCATTGTTAATTCTAATGTGCCTTGGCTAGTTTAGACTAGTTAAGTGAAGTATTGATGGCTGCCTGGTCGTGCGGTTTGCGCGCTGGACTATCGTTCGGATGTATCGACGGTCGAGGGTTCAAACCCTGCCCGCTCCCATCCCACGTCGTCCTGCGGGAGGTTTGGACTAGGAAGTAAACTATCTTCAACTCTGAAGGAACATCCGAAATATTTAAAACAAACAAACAAACAAACATTGGATTTACACACCACAAAAGGTCCTAGCCAGGACACATTGTCTTTGATCAGGTCAAGACTTAATAATGAATAACGTACTACCGCCAGGACGATAAGGCGTCATAAGGCATGTAGTACACACTATCTTTAAGAGTGGGAGCCTAACATAATAAAGGTGCCTCCAGTGCCACTTTGCTAAGGACCCCTCGTTTTCAAGTTTAGGCTCGCTTTGACATGTAATATTGCGAGGCTAAAACTTGAGCTGACAGTTTATATATTATGTGTTTTGTGGACAAATTGGTGGTCGGGAGAGAAGACTCTTAGCTTTAATACCAAGTGATCTCAAGATCGTGTTCTAATAAAATTTCACAGTACGCAGTTTTTTTGTTTTTTTAAAACTATTTTCAGCCTAATAGTCTAATTAAGTTTTTATGTATGTCTATTTATTACAATCTCTGAACGCAAAGAAAAACTAACTGAAATGTTAACAATCTGATAGAATACATTCGATTAGCTACTTTCGTATGTAGGCCTACGATATTCGACTTTAACAATTCTAAAGAAATAAAAGCAGATATAATAGAAGTATTGATTCCAGTGCCCCCCCCCCCCCCCGGACTTGTGGACTTTCTGGCTTCTCGTTTCAGGTATTAATTAGGAAGATTCGCCCCTGGGAGATGTTATCTAGAACTCAGTCGTGAGTGAGTCGTGAGTGAGTCGTGATATCTGACACAATGAGTCGAAGAGTGAGTTGAAGAAAGATGAAATAAAAAAAAGCGATGCTCACCTCGGCAGGACTTTGATAATTTTACTAAAAACGTATCCACGTCTTTGGGGGAGCCTCGTATGAAATGAACATTTTGGGCAATGGAGATGTTAGGGTTAACTCTCTCCTTCAATAGAAAAAACATGGCCTCAGAGACGAACCAGTAGGTGGTCTTTCCGTTCTTGAGATCATCTTCCTCTTCACTAACTATCCCAAAGTTCGTGTAGTTAAAATGTTTGGCCAGGACTGTAAAAAATTCGCTCGCTTTCTCGTAGGATCCCTGAACGCGCGTGAGAAGTTGGTAGAGGGACTTGTCTCGAAAATCCCACACCAAAGCTCCTGCGCTCATGATGGGAATGCCCCATGCTCCGGTGAACCTGGCTAAGGGCGCGATGGAATAGTCGCAGCCGGGCCCGAGGAAGACGTCGACGGAACCTTTTGTGTACATGTCGATGCCTTCCAGAGGGCCGTTGATCTCCGAGCAGTTTGAGTCGCGGTAGTCAAACTCAATGCTGAAGTTTTTCAGCAGGTTGGTCTCCAGCTGAATGTAGTCCCTTGCGCGCTCCAAGGCTGGGCGTGTCACCTGCAGCCGCCACATTACGGAGACGTTGAAAGGCAGGATTACTCCGATACGGATTTTATTCGCCCGGTGACGACTGTTCACCGTGTCATCACACAGCGGAAGCTCACCGGTCAGCGAATCGCCCACGACATGGACACTCAGCACTGACCACAGAAGGAGACACACAGATATCCACATCGTGCCCATCCTTGTAACACTTCCATCTACAAGGTCAAGGTCACTTCAATCTACAAGGTCAAGGTCACTCCCATCTCCAAGGTCAATGTCGGTGGGCGTTTCAATTACATTTCTTCTACAATGTCTACATTAAGTCATTTGACATCTCTTCAGTATATGACACATTTGACTAAAGAATGATTAAAGGACATACTCTAGCATCGAAATGTTTGTTGTGCATATTTTCTATGTAAAAAAATCAATCTCAACATAATTTGCGTAAAATAAAAAAACAAACAGCCACACTTTTGAACAATTAAAAAAGAAATGAGATTTTTTCACATATTATAAAAACCCTATAAAAATGAAATTGACATCTTAACCTAACCGATTGTCATGACTAGATGTGATATCAGGGTAAAGGTTAAATCTCGGTACCACTGTAACTACAGACTGAAGCGCGATACCTCAAAACAAATCTGGAGAGTTTTTACAATAACGAAAGTATTCAAGACAGAAATATGAATTGTACATGGGCCAAGCTACCAAATCAGTTCAAAGAACCTAAACGAATCTTTAAGAGAAGACCACAAAGCCTTATATAATTCTGTTATGACGCGGCTAACACCTAACCTGAGAACAACTGATTCAAACAGTCCTTAACTGTTCAGAAAGTTATTAAAGAAATGGTGTCAAACTTGGCTGCAGCGCTCAGTGGCTGAGTTGCAAAAGCTGTTTGGCAATTATCAAGGCGGCATGAGCTCGAAACCCAGATGAAGGTGAGTTTTGTTTGCTGAGCACCTAAAGATGATATGATGTTATGGTGTGTTAAGTGGTGATCACCTGAAGATGATATGATGTTATGTTGTGTTATGTAGTGTGTTATGTAGTGATCACCTGAAGACGATATAATGTTATGTTGTGTTATGCAATGAGCACCTGAAGACGATATAATGTTATGTTGTGTTATGTAGTGAGCGCCTGAAGATGATATGATGTTATTTTGTGTTATGCAGAGGAATGTTTGGATCAGCGCATTCAAACATACTCAAGTAGAAAAGATGCGCTATGCAAATAAAAAATCAGTTAAATTTTTTAGGACTGAAAAAAAAAGATGAACTTATTTTAAGAAACTGGAATATTATGATTGTATACATATTTTTTTGTCTACAGAATTTGAATGTAGAGTTTTGGGACACAAAGTCACAATCTGCTTTATAGAGTCATTAATCTTTAGCTATTTACGTGGCTTATATTCTTATATGGTGCAAAATGTTCAACCGATAACAAATGGAGACACACGTAATTATTTCACAGAAACAACGATGATAGCTTATTCTTTCTTATTTTTAAATGATTTAATAACGCTGAGTAATCTCAGTTTTAAATTTATAGTTCAAGGTACCACGATATTGTCTAGGTGCTCGGTACTTGTTTAAATAGAGAGAACTGTACAAAATTACAACATCAAATAAAAGTATTGTCTAATCAACACAATCTCATCGTAACATCAAGATATCAAGCACTCAAACATATATCGTCACACAGTACTTGAGCTCTTGCCAATCGACTTCTCAAAATGTCAGTTTACTTACGACCAAATTGTTCAACATCCATAAATATGGGCAGTTTACAACCTGATCGAGACCCCAGTAGCTCAGATTACAGCCTCGTCTCCTTAAAACAAAAGCACGGTCTTACTTATCTGTCAGTGTAGGGCGTAAGGCTAAGAACATGACTATATAATCCTGTGTTAGGACACACTGTATTGAACCCAGTATTCGCTACTTCAAACCTACTAACGCCAATCGACCGACCACATAATACAGTATAGTTTGATCGTCTAAATTTATGAAGCCTTAGATAACGTTTTTATGTAGGTATATAGGTCTATACATAGAACAAGCTAAAAGTACTTGTTACAAAATTCAGAAATGTTATAGTTACTTTTGACTGACTGAATGATGGATCTAGGCATACGTAATAATTATCACAACATAAACTTGTCGTAATATAAATGTAAAAATCTTATTAGGCTTATGAACTATACTTGTTTTATTTCGTGAACAGAAATCCAAATTTTACTACAATGTATTTTTTCTAACTTAAAACGTAGTAATTGTTTTGACTCTCATGTAAAAAAAAAAAGTAAAGTTACTATAAAAGATCTAACGATCCAAGGGGCAGAGGATGTAAACCCTATTTGTTTCTATGACCAAAGGTAAACGAGGGATCACGTGGCCAGCACGACGACTAGCCGTCTTAAAAGAAAAAAAAAAAGCCAACGCCAGGAACATTCGATGAATCTCTAAAATTCATATGTTGTATGAGATTTAAATTCCTCCACACGCAGTAGCCACTCGGCAACCAACATTGATCAATAAGGACTCCAGTGACAAATATAATTATTATTAATTATTACGTTGTTTTTTTTACAGATTTTTTTACATTTTTGTCTCAAAATCACCAGCCAAAAAATATTCAAATGTGAAATCTTCTTTCAAACGTTATTGCAAAAACTTTTATAGCTCTGGATTTGTAAGAACACATTCAGTTTGCACTTGTTGACCTTCTTTGTCTATATTTTATATTCTATGTCTTTTGTCTACACCTATCACTGGATGCTTTCAGTCTGTCTGTCTCTCTATGTATCTCATTTTGACACACACTCACACATCCCAACAGATACACACACAATAATCATGTTATCTAAATCGATGCTAATCCACTTATTATTAGACTTGCAGCACGTCGAGTCAGAACGAGGCCAGATCGCTGGTCTGTCGCTGTGACCTTTAACCGAGATCAGAGTCGATAGTGACAGATTGGGCAGGGAGGCCTGAATGAAACAGGCGCAAGTCACCACGACACGCATTTAGATTGACTAGTTATCGATAATCTCCGCAAATCCAGGGTTCAAATCTGTCAGCTTTATCCAAACACTCGCGTGTGTTTTTTTTGTTCCAAGACACTTGAACTGCCTATGAGCTTTTGGAAACCTATGCTTTAAGTACAAATAGGTCTATGTAGGTTTCTTCTAGAAACATCCAAACAGGGAAGGACATTGCTCTCCTAGATTCAGTACATTTCTATTTCGAACTAGATTCATGTTTTTAGATATTTAAAAAAAGGTACCCTAAGACTCTATAATTTTAGAACCGCACATAATCCTTGCAAATTTATTTTTTTTTAAAAGAAGTATTTTAGTCCAATAATTGATTCTTGAAATTTGGCCATTAAGAAATACTGAAGACAACACACCGTTGCATTCGTGAACACAAATATAGACTAGATATTAGGTTTGAGAATCCTATTGTAATGTATTTAACTTACACTATTGAGACCAAATAGAGAACTGAAGAGTTGGCTGGAAACATTGTTGTAGTCCTCGACGTCGAAGGTTTAACTCCAAGAGCATGGAAAATATAAAATTACAAAAACGTTGTCATCTCAGTGTTCTCAAATACACATATCGAGCAGAAGTGGCCAGATTTCTTTTTTCCCTTTGATAACGAGCCAAATGAGGTGAGGCCCAACACAAATGAATACAATTTAACTAAACCACAGAAGAAAAAAAAGGCGGGAAAAGACCGTTTCACGTTATTTTTAGGCGGGATAGAAATAAATTGTATCTCATTTTCAGCCTTTCTTCAGAAACTCACTCCACAGATGAATCTGTTACACCGAAAAAGGATTGATTGGGTTTCTCTTGGAAACTCAAATTTGTTTGCCGAGATGTGCGGCTGCGAATAGATTTCAACTGGTTGGGGGTTGTCAACGTTTCTGGAGGGTTGTTAGGTGCCGTTGTGGCTGGATAAAGTAATGGGTTGTTTAGTCGTGGTAATGTAAGGTGTTCAATTGACTGATCCAAAGTTGTATTAAGATGTGTGTTTTTTTTTCACGCTGTTTTAAATAAAGTTTCAGAGATGTTAGTAAGAACATCGTGCTTAAATGATGAGCTGATGTGAGATGTTAGTTGGTGTTTCAATATGTGGTGTTGTGTTAAAAAGATATGCCGATTTGTGGTGATAGTTAGATTGTTGTGTTTCAATAATGTGCTATTGTGTGGTGTTGTCTGGAGCTGTGTTTAGATGATCTGCCGATGTATCTAGTGTATATTGGTGTGTATTGGATGGTACTCAAAATGTATCGTACCGTCAAAGTTGTTGGCTAGTATGGACATGTTCAAGATATACATACAAATTTGATTATGATTTGATACACTTTATATTCGCTTCTTATGATCTGCCAATTTGTAAATCATCCCGACTGCATTACTTCCCCTCGCATTTCTATTTCTCTCTTTCTTTCTTTCTTTCTTTCTTTCATTCTCTCTCTTTCTTGTGTTTTTCGTTTTTCTTGTCACTCTGGTACACAGCCCTACCTCCGCCCTATTGACTCTCTTGCCTCATATAATTCGCTTAGCATAGTATTCTACAAATAGACCCGTTGATGTATTCATACGTAAACACAATGAAACTAACAGAGCATTCTCGTCACCAACACAGTGTTCTATGCGTTTCAGTGCCAAGTATTATACTATTTAGTTTAATGTATGCCTTTATTCAAGTGATCTTTCCAACTGCTTTTTAAACCAATACACACAGAGGCATGGATCGTTCACGAGTATGTACTTGTCTATTGACAAAAGTTTCTCATTTCATGGCTATCAGGTGTTATCTCTAATGTATCTGACTCACGGTTGGAAGTGTGTTATCTCTAATGTATCTGACTCACGGTTGGAAGTGTGTTATCTCTAATGTAGCTGACTCACGGTTGGAAGTGTGTTATCTCTAATGTATCTGACTCACGGTTGGAAGGGTGTTATCTCTAATGTATCTGACTCACGGCTGGATGTGTGTTATCTCTAATGTATCTGACTCACGGTTGGAAGTGTGTTATCTCTAATGTATCTGACTCACGGCTGGAAGTGTGTTATCTCTAATGTATCTGACTCACGATCGGAAGTGTGTTATCTCTAATGTATCTGACTCACGGCTGGAAGTGTGTTATCTCTAATGTATCTGACTCACGGCTGGAAGTGTGTTATCTCTAATGTATCTGACTCACGGCTGGAAGTGTGTTACGCCTTTTTCCTCTGGTATGTAGTTTGTGGTGGGGGTGTCAACACACTGGGTCAAGATGTCTTCACTCTGATTTCAATTTAATGAGTGCTCTCCTCTTGTTTAGCCATTACGTGTCCAAGGGAATTCTTATAAACAACAAGAACTGTTCCAGAGGGACAACTTAAGTGACACTAAACTATTGAAGGATTGGCCATCGAGGGGAGTTCAGGTTGTCGGACTCCCCCAGCCCCCCTTTACAACACCACAATAAGCCTTTAATGGGAAGACATGAAAACTTGTAGAAATGACGTGCATCGAATGGTCAACGCTTTACAGTGACACAGGTTTACAAGGTTTTATTGCGACACAGGTTTACAAGGTTTTATTGCGACACAGGTTTACAGGGTTTTATTGCGAGACAGGTTTACAAGGTTTTATTGCGAGACAGGTTTACAAGGTTTTATTGCGAGACAGGTTTACAAGGTTTTATTAAGACACATGTTTACAAGGTTTTATTGCGAGACAGGTTTACAGGGTTTTATTGCGACACAGGTTTTCAAAGTGTTTTTTGTGACACATATTTACAAGGTTTTATTGCGACACAGGTTTACAAGACTTTGTTGCGACACAGGTTTACAAGGTTTTATTGCAAGACAGGTTTTCATAGGGTTTTTTTGCGACACAGGTTTACAAGGTTTTGCTTCCAAAAAAGGTTTTAAAGGTTTTATAGTAACAGATTTACGAAGTTTTAATTGTGACAAAGGTTTACGAGGTGTTATGCTCTCTGTAGTTTGTTTCCCAATATGTCTTGGTTTTGTTCAAACCTAAACACTGTTTTGTATTTGCTTGTTTCAATGCCATACTTCTGACTGTTCAAGTAAACCCAACCCCACCACCACTGGACAACGTTCTTTAAATTGAACTTAGAATTTAAAAAAAAAAACAACACAACATAACTCACGCGCCACGAGGCATATGTCGACAACCTACGAACTGGTCGAAAGTGTTAAGTATACTTTGAAAAGGAACACGCGGACCAAAAGGACATAACTTGTAAACAAGGCAAAGAACTGTTCTAATAGTGCTAGATTTCACTTGGTGAGACACTAGAGATAAACACTCACTTCGTCCTCGAGGCTTATCTTTCACTGGAAGTTCTAAGTACTCGCATTTTATCTTTGTTTTCTGTTTCGTGGTGGGTGAGTCTGGGTGTACTGGTAGTTGTTTTCAACTAAACGTAGCCCCATGAAATGACATACTCCTCATTGGTCTACACAAGTCTTATTATATATGTATGAACATCTTGTAAATACATTGGAGAACAAGACAGCTGGAGGTTACTTCAAAGGCCGCGGGATACACATTTGAGACCAAAAGAAAATCCACTGCCGAGGACAGACGTAGACAGCGAAAAGAAAATCTAAATCGACCACGGCGGACAATGTTCATGCCTGCGCTGAATGTGGCATCATATGTAGGTCACATCTGGGGCTGCGAAACCACAGGTAATACTGCATTTCTCAATAATCGTCGGACTCGAAAGACACGCCCTATTATTATTTATTAAATTTAAGTACATTAGCTCACCAATAAGAAAGAAAAAAGAAAAAGAGAATACGAGATAAAGAGAAATAGAAAAGAAAAGAGAAATAGAAAAGAAAAGAGAAATAGAAAAGAAAAGAGAAATAGAAAAGAAAAGAGAAATAGAAAAGAAAAGAGAAATAGAAGAGAAAAGAGAAATAGAAAAGAAAAGAGAAATAGAAAAGAAAAGGGAAATAGAAAAGAAAAGAGAAATAGAAAAGAAAAGAGAAATAGAAAAGAAAAGAGAAATAGAAGAGAAAAGAGAAATAGAAAAGAAAAGAGAAATAGAAAAGAAAAGAGAAATAGAAAAGAAAAGAGAAATAGAAAAGAAAAGAGAAATAGAAAAGAAAAGAGAAATAGAAAAGAAAAGAGAAATAGAAAAGAAAAGAGAAATAGAAGAGAAAAGAGAAATAGAAAAGAAAAGAGAAATAGAAAAGAAAAGAGAAATAGAAAAGAAAAGAGAAATAGAAGAGAAAAGAGAAATAGAAAAGAAAAGAGAAATAGAAGAGAAAAGAGAAATAGAAGAGAAAAGAGAAATAGAAGAGAAAAGAGAAATAGAAAAGAAAAGAGAAATAGAAAAGAAAAGAGAAATAGAAGAGAAAACGAGAAAAAGAGAAAAGAGAAATAGAAAAGAAAAGAGAAATAGAAGAGAAAAGAGAAATAGAAGAGAAAAGAGAAATAGAAAAGAAAAGAGAAATAGAAAAGAAAAGAGAAATAGAAGAGAAAACGAGAAAAAGAGAAAAGAGAAATAGAAGAGAAAAGAGAAATAGAAAAGAAAAGAGAAATAGAAAAGAAAACGAGAAAAAGAGAAAAGACTTAGAGGTCCGATAGGTTGATGAAAAAAAACAACAGAAACGGATATAACAATAATAGAAATTGTACAAAGAGAAAGAAAGTGGAACAAATAGAAAGAAAGTGGAACAAAGAGAAAGAAAGTGGAACAAAGAGAAAGACAGAGAACCAAAGGAAAAGGAAAAAGAGAGCGCTAAAATTGATTTTCAACATTTAGTTTGGCAATAATCAAAAGACTTCCTAATATCAACTTCTTCATTCGATCTCCGGGCTGATGGTTGACAAAAACCACAGTTACAGAATCACAAGAGACAATCAAAGACACATATATTACGTTTTTAAAAAAAATATACCCAGCAGCTTTAACGATTGAAAATTCTTCCCTGAGAAAATTGTTCCGGAAACAGCCAGAAATCAATGAGCCATGACCATCAAGTGTTCTGAAGTCAAGGAAGAAATAACATTAGAGTCAAGTGCTGAGCTCAGATGTTTGTCAGGAAGTTATTTGAAGTTTGCCGTCAATGATGTCACTTCCTAATGAGAGCCTAATGATAATGTCACGCTAGTCCGGCACTATAGATTTCATCGGCCACACACACTTCTTACATTCTCTATGGAACTAGAACTGAGATGTTTTACACCACTTTTATATGACCCAATGAGTCATTTTCTTGTTTCTAAGGCTACATAGATCTAACAATGAAGGGATACTAAAATGCATGATGGAGGAATTTTTTTAATCACTGGATTGAACAATTGATCTTCCATTTCTCTAATCTTATCATAACTTCCTTTGCGCGCTAGTCAAGGCAAGCATTTAATTTTGCTGCAGACGCCTCTACTTTAAACAAACTTTAAGAGTTCTTAAAGATTAATATGAAAAATCATGCACTATTAAGTGCATTAGGGCTAATGCACCCTAACCCTAACCCATTTTTTCAAATTAAAACATTTGCTTGTAGGCCTACATATATTTGACTAAAATTTGAGATGAATAGACCTTATTTTGTATGTTCATGTGTTACAGTATAAAGTAGATCTTGAGGTAGACATAGATCTAAATCTACACTAATCTAGAGTTAAAAATTGGCTTTTATAGAGTTCATTCTGTGTTGCGCATGCGGGACCTTTTTTCATGAATGAATATAGGCCTATCTCAACACGGCTACGCAACTTTAGCGAACAGCGAACGAATGTATTAAAAATGCTTTAGAAAAACAAATTTGAATGTTAAATTGATTAAAATATGAAATGAATGGACAATAATTAGTATGTTTATGTGTTAAAGCACAAAACTATCTTTGCGAAAAGACGTTTTATCATCTTAGAGTTCAATAAGAGTTTTAAACCTAGGAATAGACTCAGTAGAGAGATGTGTTAATGTGTAACCAATTGGTAATGTCTAATGAAAGAATGTTCGCCAGGAAATCTGTAGTCACAGATATCATGAACTAATTTATGCAAAAAATGATTTTGAAACACAAAATTGAAGGTAAATTTTATTATATAATGAAATCAATGGATCTTCTTTCGTATTTTCATGTGTCAAAGTAAAATACTATGTGCGCAAAGTGTATTTCTTAAAATTAGATCTAGGTCTAAATCCTTTCGATCTTTTCTCATGTCAACATTGTTAACCACTACTATTTTTAATTTACATAAATGATTTACCTAATTGCATTAGTTCAGGAACAAAAGTCAGATTATTTGCAGACGATTGCATAATATATAGAACAATAAAAACAACACAAGACACAGATATTTTACAAAGAGAATTAGATGAATTACAGAAATGGGAATCAAATTGGAGCATGTCTTTCCATCCAGAAAAATGTCAGTTGTTAAGAGTAACAAAAAAACTAAAACAAATTAATTCCACTTATCTTATTCATGGCAAACCAGTAACACAGACTAAAAACGCAAAATACCTAGGTGTTATAATAAATGAAAAACTGTCATGGATTCCACATATTGATGAAACTATTAAAAAAATCCATTAAAGCATTAGATTTATTAAAAGAAATTTCTATAAATCAAATAAGAATATAAAACTAAAATGTTATTTAACCTTGGTTAGGCCAATAATAGAATATGCATCCACCGTTTGGGACCCCTCAACTCAAAAGTAAAGTAGCAATTATACATAAAACACTGAACCATAATCTTCAAATACAAAAACAAAATTTAATAAAATATTCTGAAATACACAAAAATAAAGGCACATTCCTCGTCCCATATGCTAGGACAAATTTGTACAAATACTCCTTCTTCCCTACTGCTATTAGAGCATGGAATGGGTTGCCTGAGCTAGCCAGAAAAACCAGTGACTTGGCTTGGCAGAATTTAAGTAATTGGTTAATATGCATGACGCGTAGGACGTAATCATCTTCTTTTTTGAAGTAACGTCTGTATTATATAAGATAAGAAGATAAGAACCATGGCCTAGATCCATAAATACTATAGTTTTAATAGAGTCGGACAACTTTATTTTTTTTGAGGGTCTTAAGTTTGTTTTAGGGCTACAATATATACACTACGGTCTAAGTTAGTACCCAAGGAGCATTCCTGTCTAGTTTTATCAAGATTGGTCAAGCGGTTTTGATGTCTATAAGAAACATACATACATACATACATACGCCTTACTTTCTACTTTATAATATAAGATAAATAAAGCAGAAAGTATTTCATACATAGAAATCAAAACCGTTTGACCTATCTTGATTAAACTTGGCATTAATGTTCCGTAGATCAAGTCCCAACCACAACCGTAGGGTCCTAGCTACAGGCAAAAAGTACTAAATGATGTCTCTATTATAGTATGAAACTTTGTAACAAATCGGGTAAACCCGTTTTAATAGCTAGAGCTTTGTCTATTAAGAAACCACAGTATTTTATATTTGATATGAATGTATTAGCTTAGCGGATAAATGCCTTCGTAAAACTACTTTTATTTTCGTGGCAAAAGAGAAAAACTTGAAATGAACCTTAACTAAGTTTGACATAGATCCAAATCCAATCAACTAGATTAGTAATACACAAACTACGGCTCGCAGGCCGTGGGTAATATCCGGCTAGTATTTTATATTTTTATAAACTTCAGTAATAGTCCTACGAGAGGTAAGGTTTCTTGGATATGTTCAAAGAATACCAAAGTGTCGACTTCGACAAGCAATAGTGTAGATGACTGGAGAGCTGCAGGTCATCCACTTCTAAGACGATGCATGAAAGCGCGACATGAAGCTCTTCAGAAAGACATCATGTTGGAGACTAAAGAACAGGATAGGCCCCAACATAAAGGGCAGACATAACGGAAGGGTCTTGAATCGATGATGGTGGACACACCAGAAGAAGGAAATAGGCTGAAAACGTTGCAGCGTCTGGTCGTTACCAATGTCTAGCCTATGACCGTGGATGTGTATCAATGATTAACTTCTTTACTCACATGATAAGTTGCACAGAAATATTTACATCTATTCGAGACGTTAAATGCCACACAGATATAGAGTGCTTAAATATGCTAAAATGTGCTAAAAAGTGCTAAGCAATGCTGCAACAAGATCATCATGTGTGTTCAAAACAGAAAAACTGATAACATTACGGTTTTCAAACTCTACAATGATAGCCCTTGCACTTGTGGAAAACTGGACGTTACAAGTTCTCAATGACACTGGGTAGCATAAAAAAAAAAAAAAAAAAGATGGGGTATCCCTTAACGGCTTTAAAAAATAAAACTGAAAGCCTTCCCAGTCTCCAGCTGGGAAAGATATTAGATAGAACATCGCGTGCGACAGATTTCCCCTACACATCTACGTGTCGCTCAAGAGACACTCGGGGAGCAGCGATGAAAGGAGGTGACGCCATAACAAATACAATTGTTCAGAATGTCACAGCATGAGTCTGGGAAGCATGTGGCCAAAAGAACAATTGTACACAAATTTTCGGGGAGGGGGGGAGGGTTCCAACACTGCTGAAGCTGGATCAGGCAAGGAAATGAAGAATTCAATCTGAGATTAAAAAGCTCGTGAATAACAACATGAATATTAAAGGTTTCAATATGCAGAATGCAAAAAAAAAAAAGAAATTAATACGTTATACGGTCTAAATCGCACTTTGACAAAGTTCCTCAAGAGTTATGCTTAATAAGTGTCGGAGATTATTGCTAAATGTCTCGCCCAATTAAAATTTAACAAAATGTGTGTAATAATTCGTGGCTTACGTATTTCTCTCTAACACACATACACGCACACAGAAGGACAGAGATAGAGAGAGAGGCAGAGAAAGAGAGAGAAAGAAAGAGTGAGAGAGAGTTTGAGAAAGAGAGAGAGAGAAAAAAGAGAGAGAAAGAGAAAGTAAAAGAGAAAGAGAGAGAATGAGAGAGAGAGAGTAAGAGAGAGAGAGAGTTTGCTTTATAACTAGAAAAGAATCGTGGATTCAGTTTTCGTTTAAAGATAAACTGTAAATAAATCTTCCCTCTCCCGCCTCTTTTCTTAGGATAGCAGTCAATGAATATGTCAATATGGACATGGTCAGTGTCACCCATTGTTGACCCACTGAAGCAAGAAATTTTCTTGCAACAGACTACTAAACACTGCTTCGTGCTCAAGATCTACCCAGGGAGCTTTTTAACCCAATGTATCGATTGCACCCCCCTCCCCACACGCACGCAACACCTCATCAAAGACACTGAGATCAGAAAACATAAAATATTACTGCTCCAACGCTTTCATCTGTTAACATTCCCTACTGTCCTAAATGTCTTTTTAAGCTCAAATTTAACTTTGAAACTCTCGGCTTTGTCTCCTTCCCTCGCGATACTTTATGTCTGGCCTCTCGGCTGTCGTACATCGTGTCTACACTTGTAATGGCCTCGGCCAGGATGTCTGTCGCGTGATTTACGGAAAACAGTATGCGTGAGTGCACGATAAATCAAGATTTTGATCAACATTTTATTATATGGGCGCCAATTGCGCTGGGCAATGAAAGTCAGGTGTTTGCTTTCTCTAGTGTTGGTGAAAGTGGACATTCTCATATTTTCTCTCAAATAATGCTACTAAAGGAAATAATTGGAGGCGCGGTGGCTGAGCCGTCCCAGGTTCGAATCCTGATGAAGACTGGGATTTTTAATTTCCAGATTTTCGGGCGCCTCTGAGTCCACCCACTTCTAATGTTACCCGACATTAATTGGGGAAAGTAAAGGGGGTCGGTCGTTGTGCTGGTCACATAACACCCTCGTAAACCGTTGGCCACAGAATCAGATGACCTATACGTCATCTACTCTATTTGCCGCTAGATCTGAAGGAGGAACTTTACTTAAAGGAAATAATAATAATGATAAGAAAATAGATTTCAGAACCGAAAAACAAAAGTTCCGATGTTGTCAGGAAATCTGTTCTCCTGGATTTCCGAAAGTTCGTTGGTAGGTGTACCAGAAGCATAAATAATCTGTGGACCTCTGGTGATTAATGACCCCGTCACTGCTACTAAGTTAATCCTTACTCTAGGACCGCCAGGAAAGGTGAAGGGAGATTACCTTGATGGACGATATAATGTCACAGAAAAAGGTGTTTCACGCGATACTTTGGCAGCTCGGAGGTATTGGCGCAAGATTGAATTACACAGCTTTATCAGTCAAATCTAAATCTCCCGGCATGCTTTTGGCGTCCGCTTGAGGGATAACACTTGCTCAAGATAACGGAGAATGTAACATGCGCAGTATGTAAGTTACTTCCCTTGATTCGCTATTTTTGTTTCGAATTGATTTTTTTATTATAAGCAAGGTTGACAAATTATATTGCCTTTACCACAACCCCCAGCAACAATTTCTAGCCAGTGCCACCCCCTCTTCCCCCCCCCCCCTCAATTCTCTTTCTCGGTAAGAAGACATAATTATGACACATTTTATGGCAATAGATCTCCCATAGGATTTCTGTGCTTTGTAATTATAAATATTGGGTGTGTACGTGTTTCATTTTAGATTACAATTTTTTTTTCTTTCTTAGAAACTATTTTTAGTGTAATCAGGCTTAAGCTGGATTCCACCATGTTTTCGGTATAGGTATATTAACCTATATATATATATATATATATATATATATATAGATATAAGTAGAGTGGGGTAGCTATGGTGGGAGGGGGGAGGGGAGAATTTGAAAATCGATTGGGGCCCGCAATTGAGTGCTTTTACATTAAATATTAAATATTGCACAAAATGCAGGGGCCCCCAAAGAGGCTTCCCCCCCCCCCCCGGGCCAAGAATGATGATGAATTCCTAGCTACGCCCCTGTATAAGTAGGCCTACACTATACTGTTCTCTTGAACATTCCTAAAACGTTTCCTTGTTTGAGTAAGAGCCAGTCTGTTTTCAGTAAAGTTTCAGTAAGTGACGAAATAAATATTTAGGTCACTGAGTATATGGACATATAAACGTATTTATATATCTCACATTGATTTTTAGTCAACTCTGAAAACGCTTTTTTAAAAACTAGAATATATGTTTTGAACAAATGCCACAACAATGGCAATTCTGGAGAGCTAGTCGAGGAATCTCAGAACGCCTCTAAAGTACACTTTGGGAATCACTGATATAAAATTTTCTTAGCTAAGAGTGTGTGTGTGTGTGTGTGTACAAGAACTCGGGGTCTGCGTGTGGGCTGAATGCCCAAGATTTCATGTGAGCAATTAAAACATTGAAGCAAGAAAGAGGCTGATAAAAATATCAAACAAAGAGTAGATAAAAACAACCCCTTTCCACTACATCACACACACACACCCACATACACACACCATTTCATTCAACGATGTTATTTTCTGTTTATAAAAATGTTTATCTAGGCCAGTGGCTCTCTATCTCAATAACACAATGTAAGCTTTATGAAATATAAATTGAATATAGATTACACATAAAGATTTAACTAGAATAGCTCTGTCAGTTAAGTAAACCTGTTTGATTGTTGATGATTAAATGACAAAAAACAAGGTTACAAAGACAGTTTGTGTGGAAACACAAACTCAAAATCGGCCCCCGAAGTGGTCCACCCAGGCAGGCTTCAATATTTTCAGAAAGAACATCCAAATGAAATTATATTAAATACAAATGAGAGAAGAATGGAGAAAGAAGGTTGAAAGATTCTTGTGTAGTGCCCCAACGGTCCAGCAGATCAAAGTATAGGTGCAAGTGAATGCAAAGCTAGATGTGAACCTGGCCTAACTAGTTCCCCTTTCAGACCTTGTGGTCTATAGGGCAGAGATCTGTTTTTTTGGCCTACGGTTAACGAAGGTGTCATGTAGCCAGCACAACTACCAACAGCCTTTACTTTTCCCCAACCAATATCAGGTACCCATTAGAGCTGGGTGGACTCAGAGGCGCCCAAAGATTCCAAAGTTGAAAACCCCAGTCTTCGAACCCGGAACCCCCGGTTCGGAAGCCAAGCGTGTTACCGCTCAGCTACCGCGCCTATCCTAGCCTAACTGAAGTCTTATAATTGATGTAATTGTTTTGAAAAGGCTCAATCTCTTATTCGAATGCTCAAAAAATAGAACGAAGAAGAAATCGAAAGAAGAAATACTCTATAAGATGAATCAAAGTTGTTGTACTTCTCAAGCCAGACAATTAACACATTAAACAGAAAACCTACAGATGGAGAGTTTAAAGTCCTATTCTCTTGATGTTTTTGAAAAATATGTATGAAATATTTTACTATGTGATCAGATTCGCCTACACCACTGAAAATAATACATTTTAATACACACTTAGAGCACGGCCTTCCTTAGAAAATCAAAGGCCCGAGGCGAAGTGAATAGGTTGACCTAAAATTGAAACACCAATCGGAGGCTCTAGTTTGCCCGATGCTTAACGCCGGCCCTGCTTAGAGTATTGCGTATATCCCTAAAGACGTAAACATTTAGCAACAGACGTAAAAAAAACATGTAAGAAACAGAACGTTCCCATGAGTGTAACAGTGAACTAATGGCAGACGACCAAAGTCTAAAAGCTGATCAATCAATTCTATCTTTTACATTTGCCCCGGAAGTAGCGAGAAAATAAAAAAAAACAAAAAAAACAGGAGAAAGCGAAACAAGGAAAATAACGGCTCACTTCTGCTATCGTCAAGGGAGATCACCAGGGCTCTAGAAAGACAGGACTTAGCAGAGCGAAGTTGTATTCACTTTCCTCTGTTGTGACTGCAATGTTCTTTTGTTGTGTCTGCAGACAAGATGGGCTCTTAACACTCTGTTCAGTCGATGTGCCTGATTAGCGGTTGTTATAGAACGAGCTTTAAGTTTGCTTTTTTGAACTGTTCCGAGAAGGGCATGACGACTTTAGGTGCCGTATTCAGACTTGAAAAGGCCTTAAGCTATTTGAGATATGGGGCCCTTTATATGCCCAGATACTTAAAGACAGATCTTAATATTTTTGGCGGCCCTAACCTTTAGCTTGTGTTGTCTCTAAGTAAATCCGGCCCGGACGGCTTCAATTACTTTCCGAATGCCATAATTTAAAAATGTTTTCCGACTCATGAATATTAGAAACTTACATTACCGAGTAAAAAATTAGAGTAAAGGTAACCCTGACCTTGCGATCTAGAGGAGGGGGGGGCAGACGATGACAAGAGCATCTGTTTTCATGACCGACGGATAACGAGGGTGTCATGTGGCCAGCACAACGACCAACCGACATTATTTATCTAACGTGTGTAATGTACTTACTAGAGTTGGTTAGACTTAGACTTAAAAACACTGTAATTAAAATCCCAGTCTTCACAGGGATTCCAGTTCGAGATCCCTCGGTTAGGAAGCCAAGGTCTTAAGCACCAGTCCACCAGGCTATTGTAATTGATGTTAGCGAAGTCTACTGTCATGTCAGTCTGGGTTTTACTTTGTACTCGTTTCAACCTAGAACCACAACAGCGTGCCATCAAGCTGTTTATAATTACAATGCCCGCGCCTTACTATTACAAATCTGACTGCACTGCCACTAAACACTAAGACCTAATCAATTCTTAAGTTTCACAAAATTCCCAACGTGTGTCAACAATGTTATCCTTAAAAATCAAATCTGAATAAACACATTTTGTGAAATTTCTTTTACTGGCCAACTCGATATAGTTCAGTGCAAAACAATGGGTTCAAGAGACGCCCCCATGGCTATGTTTATGTCATCTTTAGATTGGTTTCGAATACATTTTTTGGATAAATTTAAATTTAAAATTCAGGCAAATAAAAAGGCTTTGTAATGTCCTTCCAACGAATATGTTCTTAATGGCATTACAATATTTAGCTGAGAATTAGGCATTGTACAAATAGGTGGGTAAAGAAACCAGCAGATACAACTTTAGAAATGAAATGCCAGCAAGATGGTCAGAGCTACACCAATAAACAAATTGAACAAACTGCTAATCGAATTATAAAAAAAAAAAGGTTTGGCCAACGACCAATCAACAATGATAGCCTACACATCGAAATACTCGACCAAAAAAAGCCAACAAAATACAAAATTATTGAATGAGTATAAACTATACTGCAAAATAATGTTTCACGCTGAATTGAAACTCACACTTAGCTTCTTATCATCTTCTACATCTCCCCTCGACATCTTCCGAATAGAAGCGAAAACAAAATATGAAAAGATAGAAAGTAAAGAGAGTATTAATACTTTCAACCTGTTGGTATTGCAGAACTTATTCAAAGATCTAAAAGTCATGCCCAACACATGGGATCATCTTAAATAACAAAAATGTAGACATTTATTAGTCCGTAACCTTTAGTCATAAAGAACTAGAGATCAACATAGCCCCAAGCTTTTCATGCTCCAGACTGTCCCTATCGAGGGCAAATCAATACTTTACTATTTTCCTATACAGAATTGTTAGTTAAAAATCAAATATTTTCTATTATATTCTACGTTTAATGTACACCAAAAAGTCTACAACTTCCAGTAGTGGTAGGGACTGCAGGAGATAGAGGGATGTGGAGAAACAGCAGGAGATAGAGGGATGTGGAGAAACAGCAGGAGAGAGAGGGATGTGGAGAAACAGCAGGAGATAGAGGGATGTGGAGAAACAGCAGGAGATAGAGGGATGTGGAGAAACAGCAGGAGATAGAGGGATGTGGAGAAACAGCAGGAGATAGAGGGATGTGGAGAAACAGCAGGAGATAGAGGGATGTGGAGAAACAGCAGGAGAGAGAGGGATGTGGAGAAACAGCAGGAGATAGAGGGATGTGGAGAAACAGCAGGAGATAGAGGGATGTGGAGAAACAGACGGACAATAACATTCGAAGACTAATTACACATTAATAGAAAAGTTAGACTAGCCCGGTCAGTGCCAGTTAGGAAAGAGAGAGAGTCAGACAGTCAGAGAAAGAAAAAGTATGTGTGTGTGAGAGAGAGAGATATAAAGAGAGATTAAGCACTAATCGCTTCAAATGGACAGTAGGTTGCGGCTGACCATTGCTAAGCTTTAAAGTGATTACAGTCTGGACTTTAGAAATCATTCCTTTTTTTTTTTTTATTTTAGCTAACTTTTTTAAAATTTTGTTTTCTGAAGAATGCAAGAGAAGGCAAATAGATCTAGGCTAGTTGTCACGGGGAATCTGCTCATAATAATAGCACATTCTCGCTCACTATAAGAATATGTGGGAATCAAATCAATGTTTTAAAAACCTTTCATTGTGATTTTAACATGTTAGTCAAAGTTATGGCACGATTAGAAATTAGTTATTTGTTTCGTAAATAAGGGAAGTTTTAACTTCGAGACAATGACGCGACGAATAAAAAACAAGACTAGGTTTTGAGAAAGAATAGCGAAATATCAACCGATGTAAACAGACTACTCTTGACGTGTTTAGAGATAAGAAAATTTTATAAACGTAGAGATTTAGCTTGAAGCATTCGACGGTTCCTGTTGTTATTATTAAACTTATTTGACATTCGCTATCAGCATCGACTATCTTCTAATTTTGGCCTTTCGCCTGCGTAATTGGACTTTGTTATTTTCGTGTTACGTCCGTTTGACAGCTGCATTAGACACAGCGCAGCAGCCCCTAATATCACCTAGCTGTAGCAATTGATAAAAAAGTCGATAAACATCTTTGTTGTCAACTTTTATCTACAGTAACATTAGTTGTCTCTTACTCTAGACACATGATTGGTAATCTTATCAAATCTCTAATACGGCGTGTAATTAGTCAATTATCAAAGATTTCAACAGTAATTAGCGAAGATTATTTATATAACTGTTTTAGTTCTGCCACTTATCCGGTATCCCTGGTGCGTACCAGCGCACGGCTTTTAACAGGGCAGAGACATCAATGGTTGGTTGTTTTTTTTTTTGTTTTTTTGTATAGAGAGAAACTTCCGCCCTGGAAGTGAAAGAGAAACAGACATTGCTTGTTTCTATGTGGTTCCAGAAATCATCGCAAAGAAGAAACTTGAAGACCAAGACAGGTGTTGAGGTTGTGTCCTATCTTCATTATAAAAAAAAAAAGCATACATCATCTGACCTTACTCCTTCGTTGAGTTGCCCCCCCCCCCCCCTTTTACAGCTATTCACTCATCGATAACACGCACGCACATTCAGCACTTTTTGGCACAATGTCTGCAGCTGTCAAATGTATATTCAGAAGAAAAGCATCTCACGCGCCCAACGCTGTCACTGGACAAACTCTGAAACAATGTGGCTTGACAAGCCAAAGCTGGGGGCCCCAGAAGGGTGACGAATGTCCTTGTAAACACAACTTTGGTCAGAATGATAGAGGCAAACTACAACATGCTACTAGTCTCATACCCTTATTGGGTAAACACTGCTGTTGACGCAGCAACTACACGGTCAGACAGACAGAGATAACACTCGCTACTATCGCCAACACAAGTCCGAGATGGATGAGTGACCAAGGTGCTCGCCAAGAAACAAAATGGACGCCAATAACACAAAGAATAAATTACAAACTGTCATTTCATTGTATTTACTGTAATCGCAGTTAGACACATTTATAGGCTTTTACAAAATTTGAAATGTGTGATTCTGTGAGGAGAAGTGAAGACCTTCTATGTGTGAAAAAATATAGACCCTAATGTGTGTGCAGAAATTTAGACCTTCTCAATTTCATGGAAATAAGAATACTAAAAAAAATTATAAGGTTGTACCAATCCAATACATTAAAAGCTTTTACATTATCAGTAATAAGTGGAACTTTGTTTAACCTAAAGATAAAGTGAACAATGACAAGATCTTATTCCAATTGATCAAATAAAACAGTATCAGGCCTATCACATCACAAGAAAATAGAAAACAGTATCAGGCCTATCAAATCACAAGAAAATAGAAAAGAGTATCAGGCCTATCAAATCACAAGAAAATAGAAAACAGTATCAGGCCTATCAAATCACAAGAAAATAGAAAACAGTATCAGGCCTATCAAATCACAAGAAAATAGATTCCTAGAGATTTTGAAAGGAAAGATTTGACATTTGTTAATGTGATAATTGACAAGACTGACTTTGAATTGCTTACCACCTCGGTTAATGGGACAGCTTCAAAACAAAAAAACTCGAGATGTGACCCTTGTTTGAGATTGATCTTTATGTATTAAGTTAGAGTTTTGTTAGGTGAGTGAGTGAGTGTGTGTCCGTCCGGGGTTGTGTTCTCGATTTGACAGCTGTCTTGGAGAAAAGTGTTTTCTGTTTAGAAAGTAAATAATTATATCTTTAAAGCCTAGAACGTTACCACTTCTGTACGAGACTTTACTGACTGTCGATTAATATGGTGTCTTCTTTTTGACATTGACACTTTCTATTGCTTCGTTTGGCTTTGTCTCTCTTCCGCTTTTTCTGTCCCTCTGTCTCTATCCCTCTCTCTGTCATTCTCTCTGTCTCTCTCTCTCTCTGCTCTGTCCATCTCTATTTCTCCTTCTCTCGTTCTGTCTCGATACTGCAATGCCACATCATTTGTCTTTGTCTCTAATAAAAAAAATTCCCTGTTCGCTCGCTGACCTTTCTTTTGTCTTGGCGACAGACAATAGCCTGAAGATAAATATTCTCCATATCTCTTGCTATCTTAATGTTCCCCCCCCCCCCCGTTTTCTGTTGTTCGTACTATTCTCTTACGACTGTTTTAAGTCCACCATCGACGTCCTATATTCACATGAAGTATCGACAATTCACGGTGACCAGACAAAATAGCGCGGAAAAAATAGCGCCGACAAAATAGCGCAGACAATATAGCGCCGACGAAATAGCGCGAAATTTCCCGACAAAATAGCGCAAGACAAAAAAGCGCGGACTTATATATGATGTGTATAAAAGTACCGATTATTAGTAATATAATGTCTTGGACAGCATTTTTGTTGATGTCTCTATCTTTTAAAAATTTTAATAGATCTGAAAGTATGCCATATTTGCAGAGAACGAGAGTACTTTAAATTTTAGATCTTTCTCCTTTTTCAATAATGTTTAAAATGCATAACTTGCTAAGAAATAGGATTTTGAAAAGTGGTGAACAAGTTAACTTTATGAAAGTTTCTATGCCTGTTTTCAAAGTACACTTTTGGAATGTAAATAAATAATATATTTTGAAATTATTAGCTTATTATAATCTTTGCTTACTGTTTGCATATTTATCTTTTAAGATATCTAAAGTGTTTCCTGCAAAATGACTGAAAAATAATGAAAACATTAAAACAAAAATAATAATTTTGACTCTATTAATATTTTACGATATCAGAAGTATTTCATTCAAATGACTGAAATATATTATTTTCTGCGCTATTTTGTCGGCGCTATTTTGTCGGCACTATTTTGTCGACGCTATTTTGTCGGGGTACCACAATTCACAAACTAAATGACATAATATGATACGGAATAACAAGACCTGATTAACAGACGACTCTGTGTAAGATTCTCTGGTAAAACCAAACCATATAGCCTGATTAATATTTTTTTTAAATTCATACAAAAATTTAAAAAAAATAAAAAAATGTGTAAAATTAATCAACATTTGATCTCTACTGTCCTTGTAATTTGGGAATTTTTTTCTTCTTTAGAACTCCCTGCAGGCAGTCGAAAACAAATATAAAAATGTTTTTAGGAATCTCGAAATAAAAAATTCGCTAATTGTATTAATTAAACCCACCATCAATCTTTCCTCATTGACACAAACCCTCATTTATTTTGGAAATCTCTGGAAAGAACTCCCCCATCGTGTCACATTTTGATTAAAAAAAAACTGTACACGTGCATGTTTTGTAATAGATAGTTATAATAGTCACACGAAATACGTCTGGCGAATAGTGTTTGTAGCGGAAGTAGAAAGGACCAATGAGAAAGGAGCTTACTTCTCTTGTAATATATAAACTGGAGAGACCTAACATATATATTAATGAATATCTGTTAATGTTAAGTCGTCATGGTCTAAAATGTAAGGGACAGGGGCGGCCTTAGCAGTGCGTGGGGCCCTAGTCGAGTGTCATGTAAGGGCACTAATTTTTGTACAGTGGAATGACCGTGACAAAGAAGTCACTTTATCGCGAGGTCCCCTCGGGGTAGGGGCCGGTCGCCTCAATCTCCGCCCCCTAAGGCTGCCTCTGCAAGGTAGGGCCATGAGAGTGTTGCATTTAATACTTGAGTCTTTATTGGATTTTTAGTTCTAAGGGCTTCAAGCTGACTTTCTGATGACTTTCGCGAGCAAAGCTACTCTGCCTCATCGTGGCGCTCGTGTGGAAACGACCATTAGAAGAAGTGGTTAGGCTAAATGGGTAGCAACATTAGACTCCCGTCGGGATGCCCACGGGTAGACGAGAGTTCACCTATTGCACGGCGCGGAGTTGTAAAAAAGTCCCCACAAACCTGCCACAAATCCATGCGCCGTTCCTCAAGGGACCGTTGCATAAATGGCGAGTCACCCACGATTAGCTTGGTATAACGAAGGAAAATGGCGGAGGTTCCCGGTGCGCTCGGCATTCGGCCGTGTCTAGCCCATCCGTTGGGGGCCAAATGCATCGGAAACAGCAATGCTTTACATAGGCATTGACATGGGTCTCTTCCAAACAGAACTGTGGTTCACACAGGTCTTTTTTTACTGTTTGACGCTCAAACAGTTTTTTTTTCAAACTTAGAGCTCGAAGAGCCTTGGCTCAGCTCTTAAGACGATCAAACGGTTCTGATGACTTTTCTACACTCCATCATTGACACCGACAAATGTCCAAATATCACAGTGATTAAATTATGTCGAGTCCGGTTAATCGAACCACATTGGGGCGCGATCGTTTTACTCATAATAACCGGCTGGTCCGATTTAACGAATTCGACTGGACTGTATAATAGGATTTCTGGAGGTATTTCATATTCGGTCCGAATAAGCGGCTGGTCCAATTAAACGTTGGTCGCATTAACCGAACTCAACTGTATTTGACTAATCAGAAACATGTTTTGAGATTATGGAAGAGGTCTTAGTAAGGAATTTCAGCCTCAACCTTCACCTTATCATCGACATCGTCTTGTGGGGCAACCCGGTGCATAGGAGCTCATTAATGTAAGAGCGTCAGCAGGACTATGACGTCAGAAACACAAAAGAGAAAGCAGAAAGTGTCACGCACAACTGCACATTGCGGCTAAAAGACGTGCTACTTGGGGTAAGCTCTGGACAATCAGATCGTAGGGGAATTAGTTAACAATTGCGCGGGTCGCAAGAAATAAAAATTCCAAAAAGAAAGTTCGTAGGAAGGGTCAAGCGAATAACATAATCTTCTAAAAATAATATGCGAGAGATGTAATATCTATCATTCATGTTGTAGCTGTCTCTAACACACACAAATTGCAGGCTCGTATAACAAATTGAAGAGACACAATGTGGACATTCAGTTTAACATCTTCAAACTCATAGTCCAATGCAATGAATACCCCAATGATGAACGAATGGGATTTGTTTTTTCAAGCATCCATGTCAAGCCGGGGCACTCTTCAGCGGGTTTCTTACTAAACATTGTCCATAATGTGGAACAATACACTTTGCAAGCCCCACAATAATTTAGCCTTTTAGTTGGCAGCCTTTTTTGACGTCAGTGTTTCGTGCAGGGAAAGTCATTATAAAATACACTAACAAAAAAAAATCTTTCAATTAGATACTGACTAAGTAGCCCGCAGTCTAAAAGTTTGGAACATTGTAAAATATTGTGGAGGAGTCGGTGTGCTTCTGAGAGAAGAAAGTTGCCTTGCTGGGGGTAGATAAGTAGCTAGAGAAAACCTCTCCATCAGAGTAAGTGTGACGAGAGATGATGGCGCGTCCAATGATGTATTGATCAGTTCGTGAAGGGAGATGATATGGCATTCAGTTCATCTCCACCAAGACTTCATTTAGGGGAAAATCTTCTGCATACGTTACAGAAGTGTAGATCGAACATCAGGTACACAATAATAGGATGAGCTTAAATGTTACATTGTACATGTTTTATGTGCATAACCCAAGACATGGTGCATAACAAGAAACATAGTGTATAACCCAGGACATTGTCTAAAACCCATGACCGGATTTATAATCCAAATAGAAGTGTTTAACCTAAGATATAGTATATAATCGTTGACTCGCAATATCAATGTGTGCCTTTTGCTTGCTATTCATCAACAGGTTTACGTCAAACTTAAAGTAGGTGATTTAAACAGCTTGAAATAAATTAATGAATCGAAATGAGGTCAAAGAAAAAACAGAATTAACCAACCAATCCTCTTTTACTTACCTTACTTAAAGTAACTCTATCATTAAAGTGTTTTTTATGCTAGTGAATTAGAAAAAAAAAAAGAAAGACTTCTTTACGATACGTAAGCCACTTTCAAATCGAAGGAACATAGTGTGTCAGTGAAGTGAACGAAAATGTGTCTGTCGATTTAAAGAATTTAGTATTCTGGTCAATGTTTTTGAAGACGTTATGCAGACACTTTAGAAGCAAATAAACAACACAGTTTCATGCATTTATGTAATGGTTGCCTAATACATTTATCTGATGGAAAGCAGAATCGATAACAATTACATTAATTTTTTTTTATGTTTGCTTTTGGTTTTAGAAAATCACTGAGATAAATTGAAATTTTATTTAAAAAAAAAAAAAGCTTACATTGTACACAAATTAGTAGTAGACACAGTGATGTAGCTAGGGTGGGGGGAGGAGGGAAAGAATTTGAAAATCCACCAGGGCCCCCACTTGAGGGGGGCCCCCTAATGAGTGTTTTATTACATTAAAAATTAAATAAAATGATTGTGCCATAGAATCCATTGACATATACATTTAAGTAAGTGCCAATGCAAGAGAACCTTCTTTAAAGTTTATAAAAGAAAAAGTTGCACAAATAAAAAAAAACCGGAAAGCCTTGTAGCCATTACGTTAGGAGTTAATGCCCGGCAATCAAACAATTCACAAGGAGAATCAATATTTCAGTATTCAGATTAAGCATCGCTGACAATGATTCTCATACTTGTTTTTTTTTTTATTCGCACTCGATAGAAGTGCCTTCTTCATACATCCCCTATGTCTGAAACGTGCATAAACACATTTTTTTTTTAGAACCGGTGTGCGTCCATTCATACATTTTGGAGCGTCTCTAATGGTTGTAGTGAGTTCTAATGGTTGTAGTTAGTTCGTGTGACCCTGGTGGAAGGTCTCTGATGAAGAAGATAATGGCACGGTGACATTTGACTAACAATGATGTCAAGTTTAGTTTTTAAATTTCACTTCTTTCAAGATTTTCTGTACAGAGATTGAATCATAATAAAGGGCCGTTGTCGGAAGGTGTTTTTTTTTTAACTCACAGACTCGTAGGCGACCACGGTGTTTTTTTTTTTTATTTAGACAACCATTACAGATCAAAAGTGTTGTTTTTTTAAATGATCGTAATTAGTTCATTCATAACAGCGTCTCACGTTTAGGATTTTAGGATTTCCCTCCCTTAGAATTTAATTAAGTTTATAAACATGCATACTAAAATCAATACAAAAAGATAACTTTTAATTTTATTTTCATTTTAGGTAAGAAGAAAAATTAATGTTTCCGCAAGCAAGGATGCATTTAAGTGTTTATGACTTGTGAGATTTTGTGGTTTGTCTTGTTGCTCTTAGCGTTGAAAATAAACATGAGTGTTATTATTATTCTACACACTTTTAAACAGACAAAATATACTTTTATTTTAAATAACTGTCGAGGCTGTCATGGACGGATTGGACTGATCATCACACGTTGCAAAAATATATATATATAAAGCATTTAGAGCACATCAATTAAGTTGTAGTACTGTCTAAGGTCATACATAAGGTCATTCGAAGAAAAGGTGTTCCGATGAAAAGCTGGATGGACTATATAAAATTGAAAAATTAAATTATGGCTTTTATATAGCGCTACTGTCATGCGTATAGCGTGCTCAGAGCGCTTTGGTCCAATCTCAGTTGTGGACTAGTGGCGGCGGGGGGGGGGGGGGGGGGGGGAAGGGGTATCTAGGACCGCCCTCTCTCCTGATATCCTACTAAAAAAAAAAGGAAAAAGGGGGAGGTATTTGGTTACTCCAACAGCGACCCTACGACATAAGTCAAAAGACAGATAGAGGTGAGAGAGAGTGACTGTAGTGCATGAAAATCTCGGTTGGGTTTATATATGTTTTTAAAAATCTAAATAGTAAACAGTGGAGCTCATTTTGCGAGTGTATATATAAAGCATTTAGAGCACATCAATTAAGTTGTAGTACTGTCTAAGGTCATACATAAGGTCATTCGAAGAAAAGGTGTTCCGATGAAAAGCTGGATGGACTATATAAAATTGAAAAATTAAATTATGGCTTTTATATAGCGCTACTGTCATGCGTATAGCGTGCTCAGAGCGCTTTGGTCCAATCTCAGTTGTGGACTAGTGGCGGCGGGGGGGGGGGGGGGGGAAGGGGTATCTAGGACCGCCCTCTCTCCTGATATCCTACTAAAAAAAAAAGGAAAAAGGGGGAGGTATTTGGTTACTCCAACAGCGACCCTACGACATAAGTCAAAAGACAGATAGAGGTGAGAGAGATTGACTGTAGTGCATGAAAATCTCGGTTGGGTTTATATATGTTTTTAAAAATCTAAATAGTAAACAGTGGAGCTCATTTTGCGAGTGTATGCGTGTGTGTTTGTGCGTGTTTGTGCGTGTTAAGAGAGAGAGAGAGAGAGAGACCAGAAAGCAACAGATGTGGAATCAATCGTATTTATAAGTATAAACTATATATTACTTCGCCTGCATCAAAGTTAACGCATAAATGTTCACTTTATTTTCTTACGAATTTGAACTGCAGTACAGAAGTGGATAAATGTAGTCTACAATAAATAATCTTAAAGCTTACTAATTAGTTATTGTTTATTCTACATCCCCAAGAATACCTTAGTTGAAGCTTTGTAAGAATTTCCAATTAGATATTCATATTGAAAACAGAACAAAGATAAGTGGTTGTTGTGTTTTTTTTATTCGATTCCTATGAAACAACGTGACCCACTTAGAACGAAATCTCTGGAGCCAAGTTATAGACTTTTAAAATATTGATGTAACTAGTAGCGCTTCGTAGCAGCAAAGCAATGCTACCAAGCACCAGACAGTAGCTATTACTGGACAGTAAGCCTTGAAGCCATGAGACAGACAATCGGAACTAATGAAGCTTAATGATGGAACAAGTCACAAGTACAACAAGGCCATTGCTGAATACATGAGGGTGTCAACGAAAGCCAAAAACATTCTGAATAAATTAGTTCAGTAAATCTAGTGTGGTTTATTCAGAGTGGTCTCAACCTATTTAACGTTTAATAATTGACGAAAGCATCTTGCACAACACTAAAGGACACATGTGTGTGTATAAATGCCCAGCTAACTATTTGTATTGTTAAAGAGCTCGCGAACATTCCAAAATGTAGATATACAATATATAAACATATAATAGCTCTACTGCTCCGAGTGTAACATTGATGCATGTATTTATTAGATTTCGTTTGTCTATTATAAGACTCACTGTAAAGGACAAAATCTGGTATAAGGGCATATGCATAGAAAAAGTAATAAAAAGTTCATTAGAGTACGAAGTGAAACTGATGTGGCAACTTAGATATTTCACAAAATACTTCGTATTGACTAAGGGACAGCACACCTGAAGGTCTAGAGAAGGTCAGGGTCAAACAAGTTGTACAGAGTTTAACGCTTTAATTTCTAAAATACGTGATGATAAACTTTTGAAATATGAGCTTGTCTATTGCTTTGTCTAATTACCGCTAAAACAGTCAGAAAGTGTTAACTTTGTTGAAGACATTTAATTTGATTCTTTCACTACTGAAACATTTTGATAAATGTAGACCGAACAAAAAATTCCTTTTAAAAATTCACGCAATTAAAAATGTGTAATACATGGAAAATAATTAAAAACATATCAGCTACCTGATTGATTTAAATTACTTTCTTAAAGCTAAAATTCGACAAAACCTTTCAGGAATTACACACTACACACAAGAACAAACTTTAAAAAAAAAATTGCAAAATATTGAGTTCACATTTAATAATACTCAAATGTTGGTAATTCGAAAAAAAAACGCACTTTTTTTTAATGCATCAAATCACTTTTCAGAATTCACAAATATAGAAAAATTCCTTGTGAAAAAACTTCAGAAAACAAATTTCAGAAATGAGCGCCGAGAATGTGAAAAAAAACTAAGTATCCGTGAAGATGGTACCACCATTAAAATATCTGTTCGCGAATTGTTGAACTATTTTTATTAGTTCACTAGATGAGATACGTCTAGATCTAGATCTCGTTGAATCACACAAGTGGCCAAATCTGTCGTCTGCAACGCACACAGGCCGCGCCGTTAAAAAAAAAAAAAAAAAAAAAATTCCCCTTGTTGCTGGCGCAGTGCGAGTAGGAAGTACGAGGGGCTATAATTCTGCTTGCTAAGTAGTAATAGCAGACGACTATTGGAAGAATAAGAGTTATCTGTCTTGGAACAATTATTTTTCTTAAAGAAAGACAATTTACTCGTGAGTACGGGGCTGTGCTATTCGAAAGGTCCATCTCAAGACCCTAACAGAGAGTTTATTTTGTTTACGAGAAAGATTGTTGGACAATTCTGTTTATTAACTATTCTGAATATGGATTATATCTACTCTAGAATCCTAAATCAGCCAGGACAACCAACGACTTAGCAGAGATGAAGTCACTGATTCATATGAATAATTAGATTGACACGTGAAATGCACATCATCTTAGTAACTTCTTTTTTTGTTTTAATAACGTTTGTAATGTATAAGATAAGAAAAATATTCTTTTATCAATATTATCATTATAAAAATTACATTTTATGCTAATAAAGGACACCTCATAGATTTCGTATGCTTATACATTTATAATAAAATACAAATTTCCACTTGTGGTAGCAGTTGTCAGTTTATGACTATATAGATTTGTTCCATGTTAACATCCTTGGAGAACTGCCCCTTTGTGAAAAACTCATAGATATGATATATATTCTATTTCTGTCCGTCCAATGTAAGGCTATTGTTAAGTTGATCAAAACTGATTTAGTAATTGAAAGGTGAATATCATTTTGAATACGTTTTCAATGTCTTAATGTTTGTTTTCACGTCTGAAGGTAGCTTTAAAGCGATTAAGTTTTATTAAAACGCCTTTATTATGACATAATATTGTTTGTATACTTTGATTAATTTATAAATTATATTGTATTTATTTGGCATGCTCTTGTATATGTAAAACTCTGTATACTGAATGTAAGGCTAGAACTTTAAGAGAACTCAACACTCACACTACAAGACACAAATACATAAACTTAGACAAATAGAATGTCTACAAAACCCTAAGCCACAAAGAGAAGTGGAAAAAAAAAGAGGTGGGGGGGGGGAGGTCCATGGTGCATCCACCTCTAGTTCTAGATGGTTCTATCGACTTGTTTATCGTACACTATTGACAGGCCGGCTCTCAGGAAATGAAACACAAAGTGACTTGCATGGCGAGATAAGGCCGAACAAAAATGTCTTATGTGATTGAAAAGAATAAAAGTAAATTCTACAATTCTTTTTTCTTTATCGCTTGGGGTGCACAAATGTTTTCACCTTGAAACTCTCGTGCGCTGCAACTCAAGATACTTGATGATCACGGAGAGGTGGACAGGGGGTACACAATTGTCTTTCTTTGAGAAATAAATATGGTCACTAATCTACGAAGAGCCGTGTGCGATACATGTCTTCAAAGTATAAGAAAAGAGAGAAAAAAAAGGAATGTTGCCCTTTCAGACCTTGTGGTCTATAGCACAGATGATGTAAGGGTCATCTGTTTATATGTGGCCTAGGGTTTATATCAGGTACCCATTAGAGCTGGTTGGATTAAGGGGCGCGAGCCCCAGGATCCAGAAATTAAATATTCCAGTCTTCACCAGGACTCGAACCCGAGGCTTCCAGTTCGGAAGCCAAGCGCTTTAACGCTCAGCCACCGTGCCTTCCCTCACAGTATATAAACAAGTTTTTATTACAGAGATTATAGTTCCAATCCTGGTCTTAAAAGCAATGATGCTAGTGTACATTTGTGTAACCCGGACTGTTATAGCAATATCAAATTTACATAAATTTTTGGTATTTCAAGTTTCTTAAGAAATTGTTTAGTCAACTCTGTAAAAACTTTATCTTATGTTTGATCAGGAATTAATGTTTGCACACATTCAATATTTGAAAAGCGCAATACGAAGGTTTGCAGTGCCCAGCTGCTTCTTTTATCCTTAAACAAGAATAAATAAACAAAAGAAATAAATAGCACTTGTTAGCGGGTCATAACCTTGTGAGTGGGACAAGACATAAAGCTGCATCTGTTGTGAACCAAACAGACATACTGGTGAACGAGAAAAAAAGGGGGGTGCGGAAGAAGGCGGAGATGCAGCATGGGCCTCGCTCTGTCTAGATCGTCATGATTGTGTTAAGTATATATCATTTTAAATACAATGCGAAGCCAATGTTGAGGAACTAAATTAAACATTTTAATGTTCAACTAAAGTTGTTTATCTGAAAACGTTTACCGAATTGGACATATGTGTAGTACAACTGAGTGTAGGTCTCTAATAAACGTATCAACACAGGTCATGTCATTATAATGACAAAAGATGATAACCAAACATCTTTGTACAACTCTATAGTGTAATAGAAATAAACTATTAACCAATTATTTACCACTAATTGGACTAGCAAAATATTTTCTTACAGCCATATTGGGGGATATGTGGGACCGTCTAAAAAGGTCTGAGACCAAAATGAAATTAAAGGAAAAAAAAAAAACAAACGCGTCCAAACTGGTCAAAAGTGGTCGAAGAGTAGAGTTCAAAGTTTACAATTATGATGTCACACATCGAAAGGTCAATGATCAGCGTTACAGTAGAATAGCTCTCTTAGGGTTACTGTATAACTCTTCAAGTAGCCACCCTCATGTATTCCTAATGAGAGGCTTTTCTCTGGAGTGTAGTTAGAAATGTGCCCCCTTCTCTCCAGTCCTTCTAAGCCCTTAAAAATACAACAATATTTATATTGGACGATACTTACTTAAATAAATTTTTAAAAATACGCACTTTTTTTCATAATCTTTTTTTTTTTGTTGTTTTTTAATGTAACCAAGAGTAGCTAGTGTTATTAATGGCCTACATTAAGTTTCCCAATTTAATTCAGTTGCCTTCAGTCCAAACGTCCATCTTAAAAAAGTATTAGCATAGGCTCATCAATATTATATCTTTTAGACAGCATAACACTGTCATGTTAACCTGCGGGCCGCGAGCCTATCCGGCCCAAGATAAGTTGATATCCGTGTCCACGAAACATATATGTATATGACGCTCACTTACATTGCACTCCACGACCGTTGGCTTGTAGCACCAAACTGCTGGTAGACACTTAAACCGCTGTAGGCGTATTATATTTTAATTTGTAAAATCGGAAATAACTTGAATCACTTCTTTGTGAACAAGACTAAATATAATTTCTATTATAATGTAAAAGAATTTAAACTGAAATGAAATAAATGTAGTTGACTTTAGTAATAATATAAAAATGGGATTTTGAACAAAATCTAACTCACTAGAAAAACACGTCTTTTCACTCCCGGCATTCTGGAATCATCTGGAGTACCCAAGACAGCTTACAACAGTGCCGCTTATCTTGCATCATTCTCACCGATAACTAGCTTCTTCTAACCGTCACCATAGAAAAACACACAAACATATATCATAAGACGTGCACTGGGAGGGCGATTGACCCACTCGCCACGCTCATATGGCCATTTGTGCATTGTGGCCACCACCGTGACAAGTGCGTCGGAAATTCTTATGGCCCCCAAACTAAAAAAAATGTTGTGCTACACTGGCATAAAAGATTAGAAACATATATATTAAGACTTAAGTGTGTCTTAGGAATCTTGGATTTATAGGCTACGTCTGCTACTTAGAAATGCAAAACTTACTCAAATATGCTGCAATTCAGAATAAACAGCATGTCAATTTTTCGTGTATGCTAATAACAGGAGTCGGCCATATTAGTAATTAATTAAACAGCTCATTTAAACATTGCTATATCCAGATCTCAGGCAGCCTATGACAGAACTATCGTATACCTAACATTATCTTAAGGGGACTTGTAAAAGTTTAGGAGTTATTTGCATACGAATCAAAATATAGTAAGACTTTCATCTATTTCAAATATTATAAAGAGAGCAATCGATTCCCTGGAGAGGGAAAACCCTATAGAACACACACACAAATTTAAATCATTTTGTCTCAAACTGATTATCAACAGCTCTATAGTGTTATGCCTCACAGCTGTCGACAGCTTCCAAACTACTTGTCACAGATGTTGGTAGAAGTCAATGCCTTGACATAGCTGCAAAGTAAGCTTGGGGGAGAGGAGAGCTGGTTTGTGTACGCAGGAGAGTATTTACTAATCAGAAGTCTGATGTTAAGTCTATATGAGTGGCAAGAACGTGTGTAGGCCTATACGAGTCATGTGTGTACAGAAAGTATGTCAAGACTAGGCTGTGACACACGGTACTGCCTATATATTAGCAACTCTTGGCAATTATTCTCTCTCGATAGTTGAATGTAAAAGTAAATTTAGTATCCATGGAAACATAAATACTGTTTAGTCGCTTTCTTTGACACGGTAAAGATAGAAAGACACATTTTATCATCCATTTACAGCCTTCACACTATGACATACAACTGGTATTCAAAGAGAGGTAACTCTGTTAACAAGGAGAAGTAACAATGTTAAGAAAAGTGATTGTAAAAGTGAACTCATTTTCACCGCATAAATTAACACATTAAAATATGTTATAACCATAGACATATATACTACTAGACTGGAAACTGGAAATAAATTCTTACCCGCGACTGATTGATCGTGAACATTTTGTAGAAAGTTGGATCAAGGCGTTGCTTTGTAAAGTAGTTTAAAGAAGTAAAGTTGTATTTTTTTCAACCCTAACCCGTACAAATAGTACATTTATATTTTAGATCTAGATCTAGTAATTGATTATCAAAAATACGAAAAATATTACAATTTAGTGTTGCATTCAGTCTTTTGATAAAGAAGATTATGTATCCAAAAATTGCAAAATAATAATTATGAGACGAGAGTACTCTTATTTTTTATGTTCATTTTATAGATCTAGATCTAAAAATTAAATTATATGTTACATAGGTTAGGGCTGAAAAAAAAAGCCTATTCATCTATTAACTACTTTACAAAACAACGCCTTGATCCAACTTTCTAAAAAATTTTCACGATATTTTTTGTAATGTTAAAAAGTCTCCATGTCCCGTCTAGATTTAGTATATATAAGTCTATGGTTATAACATTTGGTTTTACATCACTCAGATAGCCTCCAACCTATGTTTTGATATTGTTAATGAAGTTATAGTGGTATAATCTTAATTACTAGGGCTATTATTTATATTTGTACATATAGATTCGTCTATATGGTTTTAGTGTTGTTTCAAAGTTATTCATTTGTGCCATCATTTATGTGTCTTTGTACCAGCCCTCGGCATCAGTCACGTTCGTTAGGTTGACTTAACAACATCATCGTATACAGATGTAAAACTTTTGTCTGCAAAGTTCAACAAGTTCTCTCTCAAACTGGACTGTTTCTGTAGGTATAAAATAATAACACTAGTCTAGTGTCAGCCTCTTGAGTTTAAACACTGATTTGTCAACTCTCTCTTTCTTTTTCTTAATGACTCAGACTCTCACTCACACACACACACTCATAGCTGCTACATACACACACACACATCGTTTCCCCCTACTCTAAGGTAGTATTAAACTTTAGACTTAGCGAGTTTGTAAAAGCACTAAGTAGTTCAATTTTCTGCCACTTACTTTTTCTATTCGTCATGTTATGAGCTCTCCATCTAGTGTAAGTGTATAAGTACTTACATATAAAAAGGTAAGCTACATAAAGTGGCTATAGATGGCAAATATCCAGCCAATTATAATTTATCCAGCTGTAGTTAAACGGTCCAACAGTTTCAAGTCAGTCTCAACCTTTCATGGACAAGAAATAATTTCTAGCACCAGGATTTGAACCATAAATCTCAATCGTGATTTCTATCAACACCATCTTTTACACTGCAGTAGAAGAAAACAAAATTAAGAATCGAACTAAAACCGTTCCATGTTCGAAGCACGGCTCTATAGAACTCTTTATATGTATCCATTTAATATGGTTGTAACATTCCAAAAGCACATATACATGGCGTGAGACATTTCACCGATACTATTATGTCTAAGCTTCTTTCACTTTTATATGAGATTTTTTTCACGATCAAGGAAACAATGTCAAGGATGCTCAATTCAGCTCTAATGTTGCCAACGAAACTATAAAGTAAAAACAGAATCGTTTTTGAAAATGTTATTGTGCATTGCTAAAAGATGCATTCAAATCATTATAAACCTTTAAAGAAAAAGCTTTTCAGCACTTTAATAAATCTGTACACTGGATAAACCAAACAGCAATTTGTAGTTTTTTAATTTTTGCTTTATTTCTGACTTTAATTTTAATTATTTTGGGTATATTTTTTTTTTTACATATAAAGTAAAAAAAATAATCCTTTTTGTACTATGCAATCTATAGGGTATATAAAGTCAATGTGATCTGTTTTTTTATGGCCGAGATTTAACCAGGATGTCACGTGGCCAGCACAATGACCAACTGTCTTTATTCTCCTTAACTAAGTTGAGGTACCCCATTAGAGATTGGTGGACTCAGAGACGTCCTAAAAATCCCGAAATTCAAGATCCCAGTCATCACTGAGATTCAAATCCGAGACCCCTCGGTTTGAAAGCGAAGCTCTTACTACTCAGCCACTAAGCCCTCTCCCCTTTTTTTGTCTTGATGTTTCCCCATTATTCTTGTTTCTTACTTACAAAAGACCAAACCCCCCGCCCCCTACCAGACAGTGTATTGATTTCTTTGTCTAGCCCAAGAAACGTGGGGGCTATCACGTGATCTCGGTTCCAGCCAATAATATTTTTTGTTACTGGCAGACACAAATTGGCATGTCACAAGTGGCAGTTCACTAGTAAAGTGTCAGCTCAACATTGAGACAGATAGCGAGGGTCAGTGCCGGGCCGGTCAGGCATTAGGGCAAATATACAACAGAGGGAATGAAAAGAGGGTGAAATGAGTTTGTTTTTTTTTAATTCCGCAACAACTCATGAGACAGGATTAGATGTGGGTCAATCGGGAAGAGAGGGAGGGGGGTCATTCAGGGGGGGGTGTCAATAAGGGGTGGAATGGTTGAGGTTTTTTTTTAAACACACTTTTGTACACGTGCAAACACGGCTAAGAAAAATCAGACTAAAACGCTTTTAAGAGAAAGACTTTAAGAGAAATTAATTATAGAGAATAAACATTAAGCGTAATGAAGGGAGAGCGAGAGAGAGGGGGGAGGGAAAGCGAACCAAGGGAGATAAGGCAATTAAAGAGAAAGAGCAAGACAGAAACTAGAACTGACAACCTTATACAATGTTCTATTGTCCATATCGTACCTCGACTATTTTACTATGCAAATGGAAGGTCTATACAAATATTTGAACAAAAGAAAAGTTAATTATTATTTGAATAATGAAGAAAGATCACAATTTTAAATTAGTAAATCAAAAATATAACAGCTTCATACTGCCACCAACGGTAGTCTGATTACTTTTGCCATCACCTGCTGGTATAGTAATACATCACTGGCTCTAGACGTTGATTGTACAGAGTAATTTAAAAATTATCCCGTATCAATCGAACACAGCTGTCATCCTTTGTAGAACCATTCCATGGAGGAGGGCTTCCCAAAACATATAATATCTTTAAAGAAAATATGACTCCATTACAACACAGTTATATCAGATCTGGACGACGTGGTCGGCTCCTTTCCATTCAGGTTACAACTGAGACATGTAAAACAAAATTCCTTCATTCCTCTTTCGATCAAAGTTTTTAAAGGCCATTTGTCGTTATCGAGAAGTACATAGAAGCCCAAGTTATCTAGCGCATTTTTTTTTCTATACATACATGTCATATGCATGTATGTATGCATGTATGTATGCATGTATGTATGCATGTATGTATGCATGTATGTATGCATGTATGTATGCATGTATGTATGCATGTATGTATGCATGTATGCAGGTATGTATGCATGTATGTATGCATGTATGTATGCATGTATGTATGCATGTATGTATGCATGTATGTATGCATGTATGTATGCATGTATGTATGTATATGTGTGTGTATGTATTTATGTATGTATGTATGTGCGTGTGTGTATGTATGTGTGCATGCATTAGGGGTGCACCGGATAGTCGCTCCGGCTCCGGCTTCTGCCGAATATCCGGCATTTTTTCACTATCCGGTGATATTCGACTCCGGCCGGATATAACTACGGATAGTAAAAAGTACACCTATTTAATATGCATAAAGTGGACCTTCGTTCCATTAATGTCTGATGTAGAATGTATTAATGTTTATATTAAAACAAAATACACATGTCTGTATGTATGTATGTCTGTATGCGTGTTTGTATGTATGTATGTGTGTGTGTATGTATGTGTATGTGTGTGTGTGCTCATGTTGTTTGTTTCATTATTCTTTACCGTTATTGTTATTCGTATAAAACTGATTTTCCATTTATTTGGACCAATGAAATTATCTTATCTTAGTTCCTATCTCTATCTTATCTCTTAGCTTAGGTTACAACCAAAAAAAAGCCAGGCCATAACTCGTGCCAGATTTTAGTATCTGTAACTTCTTTTCTACTTTAAACATAAACGCAAGAAACACATCGACATCAGCCCTAGGAAGAAAAAAAAACAACAACATTGATATCTTCATGCAGCATTCTCTTAATCAATGCCCTGTTTCGGCCACTTTCTTTTTCTGAGGCGGTGTGGACTTTCCCGCTTGCTCCAAGCCATGGATCAGACGCACGGCTATAATCGCAAAATCTAATCATTCATTAAAAAGAAAATCACGAACTATTTAACATGCCAGGATGGAGCGGGAGAAAACAAATTTGAAAAGGAAATGAGACAAAAAAAACAAAAAACAATCATATCTGGAGTTGGGAGAAAATAAAAAGAGAAAGAGAAAAAAGTCCCAAAGGCAATCTTTTAGTTTCAATTATGCTATGGACAAAATTGTATATTTCTGGTTGTGCCGAGACAGAGACAAAACAAATTTGATGAGTTGTTAAACCTAAATTTTAGAGTTTTTTTTGGTATTTAGAGTTTTCAAAATAAGTCTGGATTGATTTGATAAAGATGCAGAGAAAACTAACACCTTTTCAATAGGCCCTATATTTATGTTGTCTAGACTTGAACATTGAATGATTTAAATCTGGTTGAAACGAATGATTCCAATGAAGGCAAAAACATATTATTTATATCAAAACGTGTGGCTGAGAGCATAAACACTTTGACCATTTAGCATGTGGACTCGAGTTTAAATCTCGGGGTAGAACAGGCATTTTAAAACGAATTTGACTAGAACTTGGTTTGGGTTTGAGGGATGTACTGAAACTTCCCCCCAGGTAGCCCCTGCTCTCGTGTTCCCTATAGAGACTGGACCAGATTGCAATGAGCACGCATGAAAGACATTCTACGCAAAAAGCGATCCATTAACCTATTTAATATAGTCGAGATGTGTCAATAAACTCCTCAGTTTCGTATATAAATGTCTATATTTTAAAATTGTTTTTCACATCTATTTGAAGAAGAAAATATTCTAAGAATTATTGGCTGTTTGAAGGTTGCAAAGCTTGGCCAAACCTAAGACGATTTAATTCAGTTTAATGTTTATTTTTTAATTTTAACTAAATTTATAAATTACCAGTAACTAATTGACTAAATGTTTTTTTTTTTATTGATTCATTGATTCTATGGCAATGAATAATTGTTTAAAGTTTCAACTTGATCCGAGAATGGCTGTGGGAGAAATAACGTGTACACACTTTTTACCAGACCGACAGATAAGCTTTGTAAAAAGATGACCCCGGTGTCCAACCATCGTTTTCAAGTATTCGAGGTCACGTGATGCTTGCCAGGACAAGGAGAATTAAATATGGACTGCAAATCCAAAACATAATTACATTACGTTTCTTTTGTTAGGTTCGAGGACAGATAGACGGTAAAAAGAACTGACCCTTAAACTAATAAAATTGACATCAAGAGACAAACTCAATGCCGTGGCCTATCAATATTGTTCTCCAAGGTAATGTTCCACCCCTCAGTTTCTCTTATTAAGACACAACACGGTTTCGAATTATCGAAAAGAAAAAAAATCAATTTTATCATAAGGCTAATGCATAGATTTGTGTTCAATAGTTCGTGTTCAGTTGTTTAAGACATCCACTGAAAGATTTCTTTGAGCTTAATACGTTTGTAAGATATACAAAGCCGCTGTATAGAATCACTAAACTAGAAGTTTGAAAACATTCATCTCTGAGAAACAGACAAACACTAGAGAAGCAGACAAACAAATAACTGTTCTCTACGTCACATCACATGATTCGATTAGTTTGACACGTTTAGAACACTCAGAACTAAAGATTGGTGTATGAACTCGGCAGAACGTCAGGTGAAGTCAGCGGACAGGGTTGGAACTTACGACCATCGTAAAGTAGCCCGAAGCGCAAACCACACCATCGTGTTTTCCTGGGTACGAATAATAAGGAAACAAATAATAGTTCAAAACTTCAACTTGATCCGAGAATGGGTGTAGGAGAAATAGAGTGTGCAATTATCTAAGGAGACCAAGCCCTACATATTTAGCCATATATGTGACTACTGAAGTATCAATTTTATGAAACAAAATAATTAATACCAGTTAATAATTTAGACATTGTTGGATCTTTTTTTCTAAATTTAGGTCTTGTCTATGCCAATGAATAATTGATAAAAATTTCTACTTCATCTAAGAATGGGTGGTGGAGAAATAACTTTTACAAACTTTTACCAGACGGACGGACAGACACAGTGAGTATCTATATAAGCTTGGTTAACAAAAAGTCCTTAGATTCTGATATTGTTTTTTTTTCCTTGATTCTTTCATCTTTTTCCTTTTTTTTCCTTTCTGATTTATTCAGAAATATTCGTTTTTATTGGTTTGGCAGATTGTATGCATACAAAGTATAGCCCTCGCCTCCGTTGTATGATCAACGCTGACGCCTGAGATGTTTGTCCGATCAGCCTCCAGATTTTCTTGTCTTCCTCCAGCCTGATGCCGAAGTGTGATAACTCCTGGTCACGTGATTGAGGAAGTCACGTTGTGTTTACCCCCCCCCCCCCCCCCCCCAAGTGCTAAGGCATCAGTTGAGGATTCAAATTTCGTACACACTGATCTACGAAAAACTCTTTCCTTTGGCATTGGGTCTTTTTTTTTGTTGAACACCCAACATTCGAGATTTAGCTGTATAAACAAAATTAGCTTTATAATTCACGGAATCTGATCTTTAAAAAAAAATAAGGAAGAAACGCCCCTGCATGAATTACATGATAGATGGGTCTGGTTTTACTGATGACTAACCCATCAATTCGTATCGTAGATCAAAATCTGGGCAGTAGCTTAGGCATCATAAACCTGGACTTTCGTCATTAGGTTCTGTGACAGACATCATCTGATATGACACGGCAGTGAAACGATGTGTAACATGCATATCTGATGTGACATGGTAATGACAGGGTGTATGGCATGCATATCTGATATGACAAGGCATTGACACGGTGTATATGGTTGTTGTGACATGGCAGTGACACGGTGTATATGGTTGTTGTGACATGGCAGTGACACGGTGTATATGTTTGTTGTGACATGGCAGTGACACAGTGTATAGTACGCATATCTGATGTGACATGGCAGTGACACGGTGCATATGTTTACGTAACATAGCATGCCTATCTAATGTGTCATTTTGTTGTAGAAGTGGATGTAACTTTTGGATGACATGACATTTGATGCTACGTGCCAGTGACACGAAGTGATAGGTCGGTGGCACACCATACGTATCTGTTACTACAAGCTCATGACACACACATTTCACATATTATGTAACATATTGGCGATAAGAAAACAGCAAAATGTGTTACATAATGATGGCTTATCAGAAGTAATATCTGATATAGCATGATATTGGCACTTAGAAGATATCATATTTGACATGTCAGTGACACTAAGAAGATATCAGATTTGACATGTCATTCACACTAAGAAGATATCATATTTGACATGTCAGTGACACTAAGAAGATATCATATTTGACATTTCAGTGACACTAAAAAGACATCAGATTTGAAATGTCAGTGACACTGAGAAGATATCAGATTTGACATGTCAGTGGCACTAAGAAGATATCATATTTGACATTTCAGTAACACTAAAAAGACATCAGATTTGACATGTCAGTGGCACTAAGAAAATATCAAATTTGACATGTCAGTGGCACTACGAAGATATCAGATTTGACATGTCAATGACACTGAGAAGATATCAGATTTGACATGTCAGTAACACTAAGAAGATATCTGATATGAATGTTGGGGACAACTATATATTGAATAATGTGGAATTCATTGAATACAAAAACTATATTAAAAATGATATTAGTCTTTTAGTATTCGGGTAGACTCGGGTAGAATATTCATTCCACATTCTCTAGGCTCTTCTGCTTTAAGCACAAAATAAGCTGGATATGAAGGCTGCAATAGAATTTCACTCTATAACTTTTAATTAAAAAAAAAATAGGCGACTAACTAGCGGCTATAAAAGAGATTTGATACGAAAATCCACTTTCCATTTTAGAAATACTGACAATTGTTGCTCACTTCTTTTTTTAGATGACAAACAGTGAAATTCATTTTAGCGTTTTTGATATGGTTTAGTTTATCGTGAATATCTCAAATATGAAATGCATTAATGTTTCACGGTATCAATAAATTATGAATGAACTATCAGCTATTTACAGGACGTCTTGCATTCTATCTCTAGACATGAGTGGTTCTGGCGTGTATTTGCCATCGCACAAACTTGCTTGCTAGTTAAACACTTTCATACTTGAGGGGTTCGATCTTCTACACACACAAAATAAATAAATGATACACACAAAAATAAATGAACAAATCTTAGAGTTATTTGATACCTTCCACAGTTTAGGACAGTGTTTCCCAAACTGTATTGCGTGGAACTCTAGTTTTCCGCAAGGCGTTAAAAGTAGTTACACAAATGTCTGAGATAATTAACAAGTAGGTCAACACGTGGCTTAAGGTCACCACGTGCATTAAGGTCATCACGTGGATTAAGGTCACCACGTGGATTAATCTCTCTAAAAAAATAAGCAAAGTGTTCCGCTAAATACTCTGAATGTGCTAAGTGATCCGTTAAGGAAAAAGTTTGAGAAACACTGGCTTAGGAGAATTAGCAAGGACTGATAGTCTGACGCTAAAAAAAATGACGTCATTATTATTTGCCGTGTGCGTGAAACTGATGCCACGCAGCAAACAAAAGAGATGTGACTGACAGAAGAGTGTTGGTAAAACTCTGAGAGGTGGGGAGGGCGTGTTTGAGCAGAAATAATCGCAGACATAATCACGATGTGTTAGGTTAGGGTCGAGCTCATCAAAACTATTCTCTGACACCCAGTCCCCAAGGACTTGTAAGAGTTTGAGATCGAGACTGTTTCAAAGAACTCGGCAACTAGAAAACTGTGTGTACATTAATTCGTAAGACGTAGCCTGTATGTGTGTGCTCGCGCGCGTTCTATTAATGACGACGCCTGGAAGAGTCTAAATTATGGTCATGATAACTAACAAAAGTCTAAAGCAACCTGATTGGTCAGTCTGTCTCGTCTGTGGTGAAGGTCTCTGGGGTTTAAAGCGTGTATTGTTTTGTAATGAGTACGAGTAATAAGTGTATAAACAAAACTTAGTTTCCATGGAGACAGAAGTTTTCCGAGAAAGTTACTTCAGCTGTAGGACAACCACTGACGAGGGTGCTTCAAGACTAGCACTATAGCCACAATTTGTGTGAGAAGTCATGCAGAGAGTCTGGAAGGGGAGAGCAATCAGGGGTTACATTAATATATGTACAAATTCCGAAACAAAAGATGTGGGTTCGACCGAGACCAATCGTGACAGCAGGCCTCAACACTAACCTTCGGTGTTGCAGCCTGTGGGCATGCTACGATTGGTCTCAGACACGTATTTTGTCAGCATTGGTGGCTTAACCACTCAGCAACCTTGCAACCTTCCAAAAGATAAAACTATGATTTAATGAGCTATTTAGAATGGCAAAACAAATTGGACAATGCATGAGATGAAATTCGTTATATGATTGCAACAGAGAAGGATTCTTTTTCCAGCCGTCACGATTGAACCAATCACTTCTCGCTTCCTCTTCTCTCTCCTTAAAGTCGAGACTACTCTGTGTTCAGTCACACAGTATCTCTAGGATTTAAATCTGGGACACGTTAACGGCTGGATCTAACCGTCAAAGGTAATTCAGGAATTTCCTGAGGGGGGGGGGGTGGGCAAGACTAGGCAAGGAGAAAAGAGAAAACGAGAAAGCTAGACAGAGAGAGAGGGACAAGATCTTCGAGGCTCACAAAGACCTTTCTTCAGGGAACAGAGCCAGGAAAAGAAGAAGAGGCAGACAGAGAAAGCGATGGGAAGACAACATAAAAGAATGGACGGACCTGCCATTGAAAGAGGTACTAACTAAGGCAAACGACAGAGAGGAATGGAGAAAGACGGTCGACTAATCTTGCCTGGTGCCCGAACGGTCCAACAGACTAAGGGACAGGTAAAGGTAAAAGGTGACCAAGTTCCATGAGGAGAACAACACTGGGGATGAATGGATTCTGAATTAATTTGGCGGTAGTTTGCTGGAACTCAGAAACATTTTTAAGTTATTAATACTGGTTATTTCTGTACATTTCAATGTCGACTTGTCTCTAGGATTCATGACCCACTTTCCTTCATTATCTGTGTGATCCCCTTCTTGATAACATTGGCTCAACGTGAATCTGTGTGATCCCTTTCTTGATAATATGGGCTCAACGTGAATTTGTGTGATCTCCTTCTTGATAACATTGGCTCAACGTGAATCTGTGTAATCTCCTTCTTGATAATAATGGCTCAACGTGAATCTGTGTGAACCCCTTCTTGATAACATTGGCTCAACGTGAATCTTTGTGATCCCCTTCTTGATAACATTGGCTCAACGTGAATCTTTGTGATCCTATTCTTGATAACGTAGGCTCAACGTGAATGCGATTTTCAAGTGAAAAAAAAAAGATTCTGTAGGTTCAGTAGGTTTAATCTAAGAAGCAGATTTCTAGGTCATCAACGAACAGATAAAAAATTGAGTGTCACGTGACACGCCGTTCTCACCAAAGGAGACCAGACATCGTTCACCCATCAATGCCCGACACCCATTCAATTTGATTCAACTCACCATAACACGGACTCCTCTTAATATCCACACACTTTTATTCTCAGTTAAGTGGATCTCATGCAAATCATTTGATTTACTCTCTTCCAGTACATAACTCTATAAAGCCATGCTAATGTTTGCTGGCTAGAGGGAGGGGAGGACTTGGCTGTAGTTTGTAAAGACGCTGGTAAAACAGCTGTCAAGATCCGAACTGTCCCAAACTGGTTCTCTTCTACTCTTTTTCCGAAATGTTCATTCGGTGCTACATTATGCAAATGTAGTCGCAACTTTTTTCAAAAGAGAAAGAAAGAGAGAAAGGAGGTGAAAAATAAAGAGAGGGACAGAAGAGAGACAAAGTGAGAGAGAGAGAGAGAGAGGGACAGAAGAGAGACAAAGTGAGAGAGAGAGAGAGGGAGAGAGGGACAGAAGAGAGACAAAGTGAGAGAGAGAGAGAGAGAGGGAGAGAGGGACAGAAGAGAGACAAAGTGAGAGAGAGAGAGAGAGGGAGAGAGGGACAGAAGAGAGACAAAGTGAGAGAGAGAGAGAGAGGGAGAGAGGGACAGAAGAGAGACAAAGTGAGAGAGAGAGAGAGAGGGAGAGAGGGACAGAAGAGAGACAAAGCGAGAGAGAGGGAGAGAGGGACAGAAGAGAGACAAAGTGAGAGAGAGAGAGAGAGGGAGAGAGGGACAGAAGAGAGACAAAGTGAGAGAGAGAGAGAGAGGGAGAGAGGGACAGAAGAGAGACAAAGTGAGAGAGAGAGAGAGAGAGGGAGAGAGGGACAGAAGAGAGACAAAGCGAGAGAGAGAGAGAGGGAGAGAGGGACAGAAGAGAGACAAAGTGAGAGAGAGAGAGAGGGAGAGAGGGACAGAAGAGAGACAAAGCGAGAGAGAGAGGGTACAAGTCTAGAAGAGGAAGAAAGAGAGAACGAGAGAGAGGAGACATGGCAAGAAGAGGAAGAAAGAGAGAACGAGAGAGAGGAGACATGGCAAGAAGAGGAAGAAAGAGAGAACGAGAGAGAGGAGACATGGCAAGAAGAGGAATAAAGAGAGAACGAGAGAGAGGAGACATGGCAAGAAGAGGAAGAAAGAGAGAACGAGAGAGAGGAGACATGGCAAGAAGAGGAAGAAAGAGAGAACGAGAGAGAGGAGACATGGCAAGAAGAGGAAGAAAGAGAGAACGAGAGAGAGGAGACATGGCAAGAAGAGGAAGAAAGAGAGAACGAGAGAGAGGAGACATGGCAAGAAGAGGAAGAAAGAGAGAACGAGAGAGAGGAGACATGGCAAGAAGAGGAAGAAAGAGAGAACGAGAGAGAGGAGACATGGCAAGAAGAGGAAGAAAGAGAGAGAAATAGAGACAGAGAGAGGACATAGCTAGAAAAAAGAAGAAGAGAGAGTGCGGCTGAGTGAAAGACTGGACAAATTAAGTAGATAAGTGGGAGGGCGCATGTTGGCTGATGCATACTGGGAATCTGGAAGCTGTTTTCTGTTTCTTCACGCTGTGTGATTTTCGTGAAAAGAGTCTTTCTGATACTACCGCCTCCCCCAGCCTCCTCTCATTGCACTCACTCCGGAGGGTTTAGTTGTTGGCCACTCCCAGTTGTGTCCCTTCACTTACCCTCAGTGAACTCGATGGAACAGGAGAAACTATTACTCACTGCACGTGAGACACGAATAGTTTCAGACAATATTTATGCTCACACACACACACAGCCCTAGCAGTCAATACACACACACACACACAGAGTTTTAGTATACAACAGACTCACACTGTTCTAACATTTTTAAACTCTCTCACAATGACACACTTCCAGCTTATCTCAACAGACATTCCTGTCACATCGTTTCTTTCAGACCATGAACACACAGGTCAGTGCATGTTTGTGAAGTATTAATATTTTAATTACAATACACATCGACTTGTCATGGACCTAGTGTATTTAGCACAGTTGATGTCCCACAGTCCATGTGAGAGATTGACTGCTATATCCATTACGCGTTTTAAAAAATCTAATAACATAGCACTCGTATTTATTGTTCTCTATTCACGTACAATTTATAACGAAGGACCGTTTCACTTTCACTTTTTAGATGTATTATATAATTTTTATACGAGATTTAATAATTGGATAAAAATTGAGAAGTTAGAATTAGAAACATTAAGAATGACATAATAAATTATCAATATATCAGCACACAAAATAACAAAAGCAAAAAAAAACAACAACAAACAAACAAATTATCATCCATTTTGTCCTAGGATATGAGATCTAGTCTTTATTTATATGCTAGTAACTACTAGACCCTTCCTTTCTGCTCGCTCTCCATGTGCATCTATCCAGTGCCTTTACTTGTTGGTCTTACAATACTAAGGGAAACAGCTCAGTAATTTTCTTTTTACGCAAAGGGGGGTATGGGTTATCGTTCTTGTTTTTTCTATAAATTACAATTAGTCTTTATTTAGCCCCTTTATTACTAAGTAACTTTTAATATTGTAAAAATAAATACTCACAAGCACACATGAAATTTCATATTGTATATCACTGGCATGAATCATGGGCTCATTGACATCACGTTCTATTTGTATCAATTAGAAGTAATTTAAAAGAACTACAGAAAGTAGACTTTCTATAGCGACATTGGATACATTTTATAATTTCATTTCGCATTTCATCTGTTACAAACTGTGACGTTCAATACGTGGATAAAAGTAAACAAAACCGAGTATGATTTAAACCAGTGATTCCCAAAGTGGTCTATATAGACCCCCAGTGGTCTACGAAGACTTCCAAGGGGTCTACGAAAGTTAAAATGGGAATTGGGGGTCTATGAGATGTGCTCGGGGGTCTACGATAAAGAATCGCAATTCAGCATGTCGTGACTTTAATGTTAATAATTGGAATTTTTTCATTCACATATTTATGATTTGTGCCTTTGGAAATCCTTAAAAAATTTTATCCTGCTGATTAAATGAAATATTGTTTAATTTAATTTAATAACTATATTTAAAGAGTGTAGTTTTGTCTAGTTATAACTTTAACCAAAAGAAATGTAGACTGAACAGCGTTAAGTATTTGAAATGGAACTTCATTACTTCCTTGTCAAACAAGCGAGTGTTAATGTGCCATTTTTTTTTTGTATGATGCTATGAAACCAATTAAGTTGTAGGATCATTTGAGATGATGCCACCCTGATAAAAAGATAAAAGTTTGCAAAACTTTCAAACACCCAAAGATAAAGTTCAGAATACACCCACAAAATCTCTCTTTGACCTGATATTGAGAAGATGATGATTATGGTAAAATACTGAAAACCTCACACGATATTGATTTTTACCAGCCGTTGAAGAAATTGTCAAAAACTCTAACACAAACTTTTATAATTAAAAGAATTTCATGTTTGGGTTTTGTGACCGGTGTTTTTTTTTGGGACTCTTGATGAACAATGCAACTTTGAAGACATGGTTGGTATTCTCTGGTGAGACTCCAAAAGGGCTAATTACAATGGCCCCAATTTTAAGCTTCCGTAACAAATATTTTCTCATTATAATGTGTACAGTTCTGATGTGAACAGTTATAGGTGGTCCCATCGGGATAGTTTATAATAGGTGTCATCTTTCTTGTATATCAAATGAGAGCTTATCGATTTCTCGTTTTTTACAATTCACTATTAGTTTCTTCATTTCTTCAGGATAGAGTTCAAGTGTGTATTTGTTTTCTCACATTTGGCAAGTCAGTCAGCCTTCTATTTCCTTCTATTTCAACATTGGATAATAGTGATCTTGTTGTTGTGCTTTACAAGGTCACACAATAGGTTTTGTACAAAATCTTTTGGATGCTCTTTCAGATTATGTGGATAATTACATCCAATCCCAAATCTCCCGACGGGAGAAGCGAGCAGGCAAGGTGACAACCGAACGTCAGTCGAGGCATCATGAGTTGTTTTATTTAGGAAGCATCAGAGTTTGTCAAGCTTTGAAGGACTATTTTTATATTAGATAGGTGAATTAGGCTGATTCGCTCGCATGGTAGCTGTTAGCTCCAGTGCTCCTATTTCTTCTCTGTGGTTGTCCTAGAGCTCATCAGTTACAATGAACTTAATTTGAAATTATTTTTTTCTCCATTTGGCCGTTCAATGAGTATTTCAGCTCCTCCGTTTGTGGAGAACCATCCATGCAAACTCTGACTCATTGGTTGTTAGGGCGATGGAAGAGTTCACTAAATTCTTGAGCTCTGTTGGGATATAGTCAAATATTTCATTCTTCTTATGTAAGTCTTTGCAAACGACATATTTCTGCAATCAACATATTTCTCTATAAAGCTTGCTCGATCAACCTTGTCTGGTAATGATTTTTTTAATTCAAGTTATTATGGCTCAAGAAATCCACGAAGAACTGCTCTTTGTGAAAACTTTTACCGTAATACTTTAGGCACATTTAGTTTTAATGTTTCAAGGAACTACTTCATAAAACAACAAATCCGTATATGAAAAATAATCCGTAGCAACGGATGGTGAGCTAGCAAGCCTTTAAAAACAAATGTTTCCAATCTGTTTAGTGATTGTATGCTGTACGTGTTAACTATTAAATAATGGGTTGAAATTTGAATTTCGTTAATACATTTATTTAAAAAAATAGATTCAACTTACAATGTAGTTTAAAATTACTTTTTCACTTCTCATGTCACTGGTTAGATATTATTTTAAACAAAATGTGTAATTTGAAAATGATGAATTTCAAAAATTCAATGTAACTTAAGCAGGGGGTCTACGGAAAACCAGAAAATATGGCAAAGGGGTCTACGAGACAAAAAAGTTTGGGAACCACTGAATTTTAAACAAAAAAAATAAAGCCAAATAAATTTAAAAGGTAAGATTATAAAGGGAGGTAACTCGTCAAATTAACCTAAATCTTATTTATCTTGTTTACTGCCCTTGATTTGAAAAAAATTAAAAAATGTCTGATACGCGGGTAAATAAGGAAAATTCTAATATAAAAGTTAATTATGCACGGGATGAAGTAATTTAGTGTAAATATATTTCTATTGTCTACCTTATATATCATTATCATTGTAAACTAAAAAAGAGGTTCTAACGCAGCGGTTCTCAACCTTTTAAGCTCGGCGACTCCTTCTTACAATACCCACTCTGTCGCGATCCCTTTCCCCCCCCCCCCCCCCCCCCCCCAAAAAAAAACACACACAATAGAGGTATAGACAAAAACAATAAACTTTTTCGATGTTCTTTGGCGACCCCAGGCAAATCGTCAATCGACCCCCAAGGGGGTCGCGACCCACAGGTTGAGAATCCCTGTTCTAACCCATCTTTTTCTCGTGAATCAAAAAGATTATGGTGATAGTATAAAGTGTCCTTCAAATGGACCTTTTGATATGTCATGTTTTATTACCTGTCAGATGATCTCTTAGAACGACCAGTTAGATGGGCATGTTTGATTTGTCAGTTAGATGGACATGCTATATTGACCAGTTAGATGGATATCTTATATGGACCTGTTAATTCCGATAAAAAGAATGTGTGTCATCAGCGGTATGTTTAGTATGCGCTTCTATCGCTGGATGTGGAGATAAAACCAAGTTCGGTATCAATCAAAGAAACTACTCGGCGACTAAGAACAAGGACATATTTCTTTAACTCTTTCTCTTCTAACTGACGATACCAGCGTTGATTCTTCTAGAATGTGGTAAATAATTACGGAGAGAAAGAGTTAAGGAAAGGAATTACGGAAAATAAATGACCGTCGAACAGATTTTAAAAATGACCAAATAGATTTGAATCTTAGGCTAAGCCAAATGGTAAAAGACCAGAAACGTTATATTATAGCTGGTGCCACAGAGAAGCACTATAGCTAGCATCTTTCACGATAGTAAACTATCGCAGTTAGCCAAACATCCACGTTGTGTCCTATGGGGCGCGGTGGCTGAGTGGCTTGGCTTCCGAAGCCGGGGACCTGGGTTCGATACTCGGTAAAGACTGGAATTTTGAATTTCGGGATTCTTAGGGCGTCTCTGAGTCCACCTAACTCTAATGTATATCTGACTTTAGTTGGGGCAAGTAAAGGCGGTTGGTCGTTATGCTGGCCACGTGACACCTTGCTCTTTAACCGTTGGCAATAGAAACAGATGGCCTTAACAACGTCAGCACTATAGATCGCCATGTCTGCAAGGAGAACTTTACATTGTCTTCCTGACTGACGCCAGGGCAGTGCTGCAAGACATGAAAAACAAAACAAACAAACAAAAAAAACTCAGACAACTCTTGTAAACCTCAACAAACATTTGTCATATGGATACCAGCATACATTGAAATAGAAGCCAATGAAAGAGCAGACAACCTGGCCAAACATGGAAGAAGGACTAAATAATTTTTTTAAAAATCCTTCTCTACCCGAAAAAAAGGGCGTAGAATAAAAGAATAATGGATCAGCTCCCATCCAAATTTTAAGAAAAAAAAATTCTAATACAAGCTTCCCCGACACATATAATATTTCGCCTCAGAACCGAACACAACACATGTTCCGGAAGCTAAAAATAAGGAATAGCGAGTTTCTCCTTCGTGAAGCGTCACCAGAGAATGCCGACCATGTTCTTCGAAGCTGCAGACTCTATCAAGAGGCTCGAACGTGACACTGGCCAGGAAGCCCCCTATAGAACAAAACTAGAGCAGTATAAAACTACTCTTCTGAAGCCTTCCTACTAGACCTAGAATTGGCTAGAATCTACATGGTCTAAGCCCCATTCCCTTTACATCTTGTTGGAAATGTAATTATGTTCATTTGGCAAGAGAAGCCAAACAAAACCCAAACACACTTACACTAGTGATCGCCATGTGTAAATAAGGTCACGAAGGACGAAAGGAGAGATAACTTGAACTCATTTGTACAAAATGTCTGATAGAAGGATGAGAAGCTATTCAAGGGCAGATCACCCAAACATTGATTCCACTTCCCTTAACATTCTCACACTTTTCCCCCGAACCAACTTTCCCAATATCTTCAGATAGAGATCACTGGGAATTTTCTTTTCATGAAGTTAATCGTTCTATGCACAGCAGCATAAACCAACCACAAACTCTACATTAATGTCTTAAGTTTTTGGTTCAATTACAATCAGTGTGGGTGAGGATGCAGGAAATCTATAATACATGTACCTTTAATGAAATTCGACTGTTACATATGCTTCACACCTATAAGCAATAACCTGTCCACGAGTCCAATCCTATGATCTGCCTTAATACTTGGAGACGAAGAAGATTTTTTAAAAACTACAACTTAATATTAAAGTATCATTTATATTTGAGATTCTCATACATGACGGAAAATCTATTGTTGTTGCATCCGGTGAACAGAATAAAGGAACTGTTTATAAGCAATGTTTTAATAAATCTATATTTTTTGTGTGTAATTTATAGCACGGTAGAAACAAATTTTCTAAACTCTTCCTAACCCTAACCCTTACTACCCAGGCAACATTCAAATTTGAAGTCGATATTCCTTAGTTGACAGCACAGTTCGAAATTAATCTACATATATACCTTGGGCAAATTATAACAGTTTGGGCTATGATAAGTTGTTTTTTTAAACTTTAAATTAATAATGTTCTGTAATAATGTGATATTATGTAATTTTCCTTGATCCTCAGAACGGTAGCCAAGGCCTTTTAATAAACCAAAAATATGTAGCCTAGATATATTTTAACATAAACATTATTGCTTAATTTATCTACGCTACAGAAAAAATATCTCCATACTTACATGGCATGCAATATGACATAAACTAGAGCTAATAGGTTAGATCGGACGACTGAAGTACTTCTACTTAGGTTCAACACTTTTTCTGATTATCTCATCTCCTTTTTGTTTGAACTAGATAGCACATATCTGGAATATCGAACACGTAGAACCACAAAAAGGTACCCCATTCGCACCTCAGAATCTATGAGGACAAATAATGTAAAACTCATCTGGACGAATGTTAAAGAGGTTGCCAAGTGCCAGAAGCTACCTTTTACTTCTAAAATCTGAGTAATGTAGCCATTAGAATAGGATGGGCACACTACGGTACTAAAATCCAAAAGTTAATCACAAGCTTCATCATGAATTGAACTAAATTCTCCTAGGTTCAAATGCATAGGACTCTACCCCTCGACCACCCTGCATCTAGAAACATAGCCTAAACCTAAACTCTAACCTTACCCTACACCAGACTGCAAACATTTGCAATGAACGAAAAATTCTAAAGAGAAAGTAGATGTCTGAGTTTTCAAAAAGTCGTCAAGCATTAAATCTCTTGCATACAAATTAAATTGAGAATCCCTGAAATTTAATATAATATAGTTAAAGAAATTGATGCGTTTCATTTTTTTTTTTAGCGATTGTGTTTCACTTCATCTTATGAGATGTTTGGAAAGTGAAACATTAAACTGTATGGTATTAGTCAACATGCACATACACACAAACACACGTTTAAACATACGTACACACAGCACTCACACGTCTACACACTAACACACCTACCCCCACAACTTCAGGGAAGCAAAGATTTATTCAAGATGATTGCTTCGGTGTTTTGTTTCCATTCTTATTAACCCAACCTTTTTTAAATGTAAACAGAGCTGAGGAACAGAACAGCCAAAGATTTAGAGAGCTAAGAAGTTGAGTTAGGGCGTATCTAGTAAGCTCAATTTAAGCTTCTTGAAGGTTATGTCGGATAAACCTAAGTTAACGAGGGTGTCATGTGGCCAGCACAACTATCAATTACTTCTCCCCGCCCTCCAATAAAAAACATTCCTGTTGGCAATTAACTCTTTCTCTCCGTAATTATTTACCACATTCTGGTGGAATCAACGCTGGTATCGTCAGTTAGGAAAGGAAGAGTTAAAGCTGGTCAGAAGCTAGGACATAATAAAGTATCTGTTTAAGGACTCAAGACTTTAGGCTCAACAAAAAGTATCTTCACCACGACGTTTTAAACACTTTGGGCATTGGTTAGATCTAACATTAAATACAAAGCACTGAATCCATTCAAGACGATACACTGCTGGATGATTACAAAAAAAAAGTTACAGAAGTTATGATTACAAATGATATAAGATGTTTCCCTAGTTCTACAGAGATCTCAAATATCTGTGAGTCATGTGCTGAGACAGAAGCAACAGAAGAAAAACAAAAAGACCATCACGATAGCATTTGCTACTGATCACATTGTGAAATACATAGAAAAACATAGACAGGCGAAAAACATAATTATCTGTTCGCAGACTAAGAGTGATTGCAATCGATGCTTATTGCTATTTTTATCTCATTGAGTCCTTTCAATAGTCATTGGAAGCGCCCACTATCCTTACACGATTGACCAATCACTACACATTTTTATTTCCAATACTTAAAGACATTCTCATAATACGTTGTTTGTAAGCTTACGACATAAAAAAATTGTTCATTAAAAATCTCCCTCTCTCGAACATAACAATGTTATGCATAACCTATATGAACATCATGTATAACAGACAGTGATCAGTTACGGCATAATAAGGGTTGGTGACAATAACCTATATAAACATTATGTATAACAGACAGTGATCAGTTACGGCATAATAAGGGTTGGTGACAATAACCTATATAAACATCATGAATAACAGACAGTGATCAGTTACGGCATAATAAGGGTTGGTGACAATAACCTATATAAACATCATGTATAACAGACAGTGATCAGTTACGGCATAATAAGGGTTGGTGACAATAACCTATATAAACATCATGTATAACAGACAGTGATCATTTACGGCATAATAAGGGTTGGTGACAATAACCTATATAAACATCATGTATAACAGACAGTGATCAGTTACGGCTTTATAAGGGTTGGTGACAATAATTTTTTATTATCTGACGACTTGTTGAAATACTCTTGAAGCTTAATTTGTAAACTTAGCACTAAATTAACAAGCATTACAGTGTCCTAGACCTAGGCTTAACATGAGATTCGATTCTCTTTACAATAATGAGCAGTTCATTGCGAAGTAACAGAAAACATAATACCTTGGTATGACTCCGTCTAGATGTTTTTATGTATGTATGCATCTATCTATGTAAGTATGTATGTATGTATGTTTGTGTGTATGTATGAATGTATCTACCTATCTATCTACCTATCTATCTATCTATCTATCTATCTATCTATCTATCTATCTATCTATCTATCCATCTATATATTTATCTATCCATCTATTTATCTATCTATATCTATCTGTCTATCTATCTGTCTATCTATCTATCTATCTGTCTGTCTGTCTATCTGTCTATCTATCTATCTATCTATCTGTCTATCTATCTGTCTATCTGTCTATCTATCTGTCTATCTATCTGTCTATCTATCTGTCTATCTATCTGTCTATCTGTCTATCTATCTGTCTATCTATCTGTCTCTAGATTTGGTTTTTTCCTTTTGTTTCTTTCCCTCGGAATATCTTCCCTTGAGTTTGTATATGACATGACAGAGGTCAGAGGTAATCCTCGCGTGAATTGCACATGCATGTCACGAGCAAAAGTGTGAGCGACCAGATACGAGACAGAAAGAAAGTCAGATTACTGCGTATTTAATGTGATCCCAGCTCCTCCTCCGTCCCCTCTCTCTCTCTCAGCAGCCTGTTAGAAGACCAGATCAAAGACAGGGGATCAGTACAAGATCGATACTACATTAAAGTAACACGCGCATTTCCTTATGTAATAGAGTCATTGATGGTTGCCTCTACGGTCAATCTCATTCTCTCTATATATATTGGGTCACAAGTGAATGGGCTTATAGTAAGCGTTTCGTGAATATAGCGACATACTAGAACGGAATATGAAGTAGAATTGTTTTAGTTTTTTTAGCCCGCAGGCATACAACATAAGATTTAAGAGAAATTAGCTCAAGTACTTGCAGTGAACAAACATCACTGGACTATATAGTATTCAAGTAGAAAAGTCTGAGAGATTGATTGGTTAACTGATCAGACACACCCATTTTTTTTATTTTCCATCACTGAAACTTGTATTAGCTCGTACAGCTCTGTGGGTACAATGATGTTGGTTGTGTTGACCAAGGCATGGTGAACAACTGACCACGTCGTGGTCAACATCTGGCCGCGATATGGTAAAATAACTGGCCACATTATCGGGGAAAAAAAACTGACAGCACGGCAAAACAGTTGGTCACAAAATGAAAAAAAAAAAACAGCTGACCACGACTTGGTGAACATGTGACCAAGACTTGATCAACAGCTAACCACGAAAACGGTTACGATATAGGCTACAGCTGTCTGATCAACAGCTGGTCACGACATGGTCAACATTGGGCCACACATGATTTACGGCTGGCCTCGACATGGTCAACAGCTGAAAAGGACATAATCAACCGCTAATCTGACATGGTCAAAACATATTAGCCGATAAATTTTTAAAATTGAAACTGGATATTGAATGGGTAAATAAAATTGATATAATATCAAAAGTTGGGTTTAGCTATATCTGCAGCTTAATCAATATCTACTCTTGTTAAGCTCACACAAACACAGGCCCAATCTGATATGAATCGATATGATATTTTGACTGGACTCTACATCTCACTGTATCAGTTCACGCGGCGCCATGACAATACTGTCTGGCCGGTGAGAGATGATCAGGGGGACCAGCTTGACCTACATTGCAGAGGTGGGGGAGGGAAATGATTATTTACTCTGCAAACAAATTACAGATGATCCCCCCCCCCCCTTTGTCTACTATATACGTTTTTACGTTCAAGCTTATAGGACTTTAAAAAAGGTCATAGGTCATTTTTAAAAAAAATTTCTCCCTGTTTACTCGTAAAATGCATGTAACAATTTGTTTTCAATATGGGAAGTCATTGTAGCTTCCCTTATGGTTAGAGTTAACATCTTATTCATAAACCTATCTACCATAATTTGTTGCTCAGAGTTCGTGAGGTTTTGTCTTTAAGATGAAAGAAAGGACAATATATCATTCTTCATGTACTGCAAAGAAACTTTTGAATTAGCTACACCGGAAGTGAATACCTATCCCGTGAAGCCATTATGTCCCACACCTCAACATTTTTGCCGGAAATCCGCATTTGAAAGAAAAAGGTAAGAAACAATATTGGGTTTGCCAAGATGGCGCATCCGGAAATTCATTAGGCCTCGTGGTAAAAACAAAATGAAGGATGGTCATGACTAAACTATTCTGTTAATAGGGTTATACTGCAACAGCCGGTGCTTTGGATAGTCTGCATTAAGTATTCATCAAACGGCAATGTGCTTTAAGCTCTACTAAATTAAAATGCTCTATATCATGAACTGAAAAGTCAACAGGAATTATTTAATATAAAATTTCTTTATAAACAAGTGTTTGTATTATATAAAATACCTTATAGAAACCATTTATTTCCAATAACTACCATTACCAAAAGGGCAAGAAGACGAATGGCATAGTTGAGAAATCGCTTCAAGTTCTAAAGAGGTTATGGAACTTTGCCCCTTCTATAACAGCATGAAACATGACCGTAATATCTTCCCTTTTCTTCGCATCGGGTCAAAGGTTGCATAGAAAAAATGTCAACACAGTTTGCGTGATCTTTGGCCTCCCAGAGTGTAGACACAGGGAAAGAAGTAGGCATTTTGATGTAGATTTCAAACGATGCATGCGACCGGCTAGAGAGTGCCCTCTTTTGAAGATCTAAACTTGTGTTTGTACAAGTGGACATTAATAAAGGGGGTGTTGGACGCCCTAGGTGGTGTTTATGTGGTACTGGAGGGGACAGTTGCTTTGCACACTAGCTATAATGTATCGTATATAACCACTGCAGACATCATGAATTCGTTGACTTTTATACATTTGAGTTGTAACATTTTTATGTAAACATAAAATCATTTCATGGTATAAGCAAACCAAATATATACAAAATATTTTAAAGTAATTTTGCGGTTTTAAACTATATTTTTAACTAGACATATGTTACCCGCGACCCGCGGGTCTTTATTTGCGCATTACTGTCGATATAGTCACTGAGAGTGTTTCGTAAACAATTAAACGAAATAATAATTTAATAAGTAAAGCGATTGTGTCAATGTAAAAATAGTGTGAATGAAGCTATCAAATCAGAATAGCTAATAGGCTTAAATCCATTTGTTCAAATTAAAACATTTGCTTGTAGGCCTACATATATTTGATTAAAATTTGAGATGAATAGACTTAATTTTGTATGTGTTAAAGTATAAAGTAGATCTTGAGGTAGACATAGATCTAAATCTACACTAATCTAGAGTTAAAAATTGGCTTTTATAGAGTTCATTCTGTGTTGCGCATGCGTGACCTTTTTTCATGAATGAATATAGGCCTATCTCAACACGGCTACGCAACTTTAGCGAACAGCGAACGAATGTATTAAAAATGCTTTAGAAAAACAAATTTGAATGTTAAATTGATTAAAATATGAAATGAATGGACAATAATTAGTATGTTTATGTGTTAAAGCACAAAACTATCTTTGCGAAAAGACGTTTTATCATCTTAGAGTTCAATAAGAGTTTTAAACCTAGACCTAGGAATAGACTCAGTAGAGAGATGTGTTAAAGTGTAACCAATTGGTAATGTCTAATGAAAGAATGTTCGCCAGGAAATCTGTAGTCACAGATATCAGGAACTAATTTATGTAAAAAATGCTTTTGAAACACAAAATTGAAGGTTAATTTTATTATATAATGAAATCAATGGATCTTCTTTTGTATTTTCATGTGTCAAAGTAAAAAACTATGTGCGCAAAGTGTATTTCTTAAAATTAGATCTAGGCCTAAATCCTTTCGATCTTTTCTCATGTCAACATTGTTAACCATGGCCTAGATCCATAAAATACTATAGCTGTAATAGAGTCGGACTACTTTATTTTTTTTGAGGGTCTTAAGTTTGTTTTAGGGCTACAATACATACACTACGTTCTAAGTTAGTACCCAAGGAACATTCCTGCCTAGTTTTATCAAGATTGGTCAAGCGGTTTTGATGTCTATAAGTAACATACATACATACATACATATATACACCACAGATTCTACTTTATAATATAGATAACAAAATACACATTTACATTCTCAATTAATGTTTAATTCAATTAGATAATATTACAAACTACAAAATAAATTAGAGGGACAAATGCAGTCAGAAGCAAACATTCCCAAATCCCAACTAGTTCTGGTGGGTCTCCCTATTAAATAGTATGGATCGAAATGTTATACATCGGGACACATTTACACACCTGAGTAAACACACACAAATGAACACAGTTATGTTAGAAAGAACGAACGCGAAAAGAATATAGATGTAAAAAAAAACATATAAACAAAAAAATGATGGAAAGATGGATAAATGGATGGATGGATAGATGGATAGATGGATGGATGGATGGATGGATGGATAGATAGATAGATATAGATAGATAGATTGATAGATAGATAGATAGATAGATAGATAGATAAAACCCTGTGCACGATCCTTGTGCATAACTCCTTTCTTGAAACTTGAAGCCCAGGTATTTGACCCTCTACCCGACATGTTTTCTTGACCCCAGTACTGGAACTAAGCGCCACAGGGAAGACACAAAAAGACATTCCGCATCTCTTCTATTTATTCTCTCCCAAGGAATAGCTCTGTTTAGTTTCCTCTCATGATTTATTGCTTAAGCCGTGCCACTGGCAGAATCAGCTGTCTACGCCCACAACAAACTCATTTAAAAAAAAAAAAACTGCAGGAAGTTTATTTGTATGACGAATCCATTAAGACGTCTTTCTCGATGTGTAATTGTTCTAATAGAAAACACAATTATATTTAAAAAAAAAAAAAAGAATGGAAAAAAAATTCTTTCTCTGTCACATTTTCTACCGGACAGGATGTAGGAAAGAAAAAGAAGGAAGCTGTGGCCTTTGGAAACAGATCAAATGGTTTCTGATGTTTGCACAATTTTAAATAGCATTCAATCCACCTAGAAAGTAGTTCTACTGAGCTCGTGTAGATAATGGGGTTCAAATTATAAAATCCATGTATCTATCTGACGATAGAAACACACACAAACATGTAACACAAATTTCTATTATAAGTGAACCGTGAGGCTGAGTGGTAAAGCGCATGGCTACCTAACCGACAGTTCCCGGGTTCCAATCCTGGGGAAGACAGGGATTTTTAATTTCGGGATCCTTAGGGCGCATACATGAGAAGAGACCATACCAAATTTAATTTTAATAACAAAATCTATTATAGACAAAGCCGACGGTGGTCTATAATTTCTTATCTATATATATAATTCTCTTCTTCCCTTAAGAGTTTGGACGAGAAGAAGAAGAAGAAGTAAAGGAAAGATCCCTCTCTTATTTCTGCAATTTCTTTTTTTGGGTTTTCAAAAGATTTTAATTATTTCCGGATATTTCCATGACTTTTCTTATATTTTGTTATAAGTTATAAAATGGTTTAATTTAATAATTTACACCTAGAATTAGCGCGCGTTCTTTGAAATTGCGAGGCACACTGCGGTCACATAGGGGCCTAAGGCCGCCCTGCAAAAAAAACGGCGTACGCTAAGCCGTGGGTCGACTAGTTCTACTAATTTCTTTAATGCTTCATTATTGCAAGAAGTCTCTCCAAATAGTTTTGTACAATCGAGTTCTTCTCTTACAGTCCAGACAATTTCTACACAAGACTCTTCGCAAAAATGTTCTTGTATGTCTATTTATTTATTTGGGTATTTACTGAACACAAAAAAATATTTGAGCAGAGTGTGGCAATAGCTGCTGAAATAGTCAAATTCAATTTTTAGTTGATAATATATTAAAAAACTTTTAAGATTAAACCTGAGTTGTTCATTGTATAGCCAATTAGCTAGTATTTTCTTTCCTAAAGATATATACATAAACTCTCAAATTTTTAGTCGTTAAAACCGTTTTCGAAATATCCGTCCAGTGTCCAGGTTCTATCCATTTTCCATGAATGAAGAGTTCTTCAGCTTAACATGAGAAATTGTAAAATGAAACTTCTGTAAATATGATTCTCTACGTTGCTCAACCATGCGGGACACGACGCACGCACGCCGACTCTCTAACCCTCGATAAAAAAGTCATGGAAAGATAACTCTTTTATTTTTGCAAGTTGGACTAGAGTTATCCCCTAGTAACTTTCGCGGCGACAGAGAGCCCGGCTCAGAAAACAAAAAGATGGGGGGTGGGAGAACAAGTAAATCATGTGGGATAACAAGCACGCCAACTCTCTACGCCGCGGGTCGATTAGTTGGATATAATCATGAATACACTTAGTTTGGTTTTAAGAAGAGACTATTCTACAGATTTAGATTTAATTTGAACAAAACTATTAAGCCACTTTCATCTCGTTTACTTAATTTACTTTGGAATCAAATCAATTTCTCTTTGACTTCAGGTCTTGAGTCGAAGTCTGCAAGCAATGAAATCAATTGCAAATAATTCACAGCCTCCAAAAGTCTATCAAAACCACAGATCCATTTCAAGATCCATGCACCGTTATAATCTCATTGTGGCAGTGTTCGTGTGCGAGAGAGAGGGGGTAACTGTGCGCATGCGTGTGTTTAGAAGCGTCTGCATGTGTGTTCAGACGTAAGTCAATTTGACGTGAATCTCCCGGGCCCAGTAAATGTGATTACAGAGATAAGTTGAAGTTTCTGGAGTTAAATCTTCACTCTATTACTCTTTTCACCCTTTTGAATCTCTCTATACATTCACTTCCATTTATTGCAGTAGGCTCATTTATTGGCTCACTTGCAGAATTCCATTTAAGTTAGGTTTATGGTAGACTAATGTTATAATAATGCCATGTTTATGTAAGGGTAAGTTTATATAATGCTATATAATGTTTACGCAATGTTAGGTTTATATAATGTTTACGCAATGTTAGGTTTATATAATGTTTCCGCAATGTTATGTTTATATAATTTTTATGCAATAATTTGATTATGTAATGTTATGCCTACGTGCTATTAAGTTTATTCAATATAAGATTTATGCAGATGTTTATGTAATGTTAGGTCTAGGTAACGTTACATCCTGTGTATGTGATGATATGTCAATGCAATATGTTTATGTAATGATATGTCTATGCAATGATATGTTTATGTAATGATATGTCTAAGCAATGATATGTTTATGTAATGTTAAATTTGTGTAATGATAAGCACATACTGTGTCCATGAAATGTTTAGATAAAATATAATTTTGTTTATTTTAGAAATCTGTAAGTTATAATGTATTTAATGTGGTTCAAATGTTATATTGAAGTAATTCTTTTAAACTATTGTGTTTATTGAATGTTTATTGAATGTTATATGTGTGTTCAAGTCCGGCCTTAGGCATAGACAAACTAGGCAGTGGTCTAGAGCCTGGTGTTGACCTATTTTTCTTTTCTTTTGGAGATTAAATAGCGAAACTTGTGTCCAACATGATATTGTTGGAGTCACAAGGTTTTATATAAATTGTGTCATTTTAGTCTTTCCGCTGTTTATTTTTTTATTCTTCTATTTTCTTTAGCGAAATTCAATTTGTCTAGGGCCTGCAATTATCTAAGCCCGGCCCTGATGTGCTGTGTAAAACATTTGTTATATATGTAATGCTACATTAGGCTAAAGTGCTTATTTTAATGTGGCAATAGTAGAAATAATATTTGGATGAGTATGTAATAAACATGACAAGGATGTATCTATTTAAACTGGGCCCATGTATAAAAGTTTGAAAGTTATAAAAAGGTATTTCACTCAAAATATCTGTCTTATGGGACACACACACACACACTCACAGAGAGAAACACACGTCAGCCGTGAGAAGAACATTACAGCATAAAACCTGATCTAGAACCCACCGACGAAAAGGTGGGCAAAATTTTAAAAGTTCGCCAAATTGTTTTCTGAAATGCAGTAAAAGAAAAAAAAATCCTTAAATGATAGAACATAAAAAAAAAACAAGGTTACAAAGATAGTTTGTGTGGAAACACAAACTCATAATCGGCTCCCGAAGTGGTCCACAAAGTGTCTTCACTAGGATTCGAACACAGGACTTCCGGTTCCAAGTGGTCTACCCCTCAGCCACAACATCTCCATTTATTCATCTAACATACACTTATATTTAAAAAAAATTATTAACCTTATCCATACATTCAAAATTAATAACATGTTACATGTAATAAAGAGAAACTCAAAAAAGATTTATTCTTCTAACAAAATTAGCTAAATTGGCCACACGAAAAAAAACAAATAATTCTTGAACTACTTTAAGCTACAATTGTGTACAAATGACTTAATACTTTCTCCTCGCAAATAAAATTTTGTATCTCCATTGTCATTTTTCATTCAAACTAGACATACATCTAGCTAGATCTAGACCTAGTTTAAGATTTAAATCTAGATTCAAGTTCTAAGTCAAGGTCTCGAACTAGATCTAAGTCTAGATCTAGAGTTAGATCTAAGTCTATATCTAGATCTAAGTCAGATTTAGATCTAGAACTAGATATAGAATCTCGATATAGAATCTACTATATATATATAGACTAGATTTGATTTGATTTTAATTTTAGGCACATCGGCACAATTTAGGCCATGTCGTGCCTGCAGTTCCTTAAGGACCACTCTCTCTCTAAACAACAAGGGCCAAATTCTATACAGTCATATAATTAAAATCAAGGTCTATTCACAGTTAAAATGGTAACGGTAGTAAAAATGTAATTATTTGATAAAAATCTAATGTAAAGAGTACATGTTCACAAATTCATAAATCAGATCTTCGTAGATAGCCCCACTTCCCGGATAAAGCCCAGTACCTTCCCAGGGTCGACATTATCAAATAGTGTTTTTAAATTAGTGGCTCTAAAATATTTCTCCCTGACATCCTGGTATCTGGGGCAATCAACGAGGATATGTTCCACGGTGAGGCGAGAGTCACAGTACTCACAAAGAGGGGGCTCGTCTCTCTTCAACACAAAAGAGTGCGTGATGTAGGTGTGGCCAATCCTAAGTCTGGACATGGTCGTGCTACCACGCCTTGTCAGACCCTTAGATGTGGGCCGCCACCTGACATCCGCCACAATCTGCCTGAGTTTATTGTGAGTCTCAGCCTCCCATCGGTTCTGCCACTCTCGATAGGTGGCAGAAGCAATACTTTGTCTCAGGTCCGAGCAGGGAACCTGGGTTTCTGACACCGCATGATTTAGGGCTCTCTTTGCTTCTCTGTCTGCGACTTCGTTTCCCTCAATGCCAACATGGGAGGGGACCCTGATGAAGGTGACATCCCTACGGTCGGCTGTTATTTTGTCCAACAGCTTCAGGCTCTTATATACCAATGGGATGTCAGTCTTCATCCGCCCCAAAGCTTGCAATGCAGATTTGGAGTCGGAGCAGATTATAAATTGCCTCCTTTCTGATGCTTTAACGGCCATAAGTGCAAGCGAGTCTACGGGAGATTGTTTTGTTCCGAAAGGAGCAGGCACACGCGACCTTTCCATCCATTTTGGATTCGTCTGTGTAGATGGTGCCACAATCTCCGTAGCTCTCCTGCAGTTCCCTAAAGATGACTTGTAGTATGCTTGGGTCTGTATTTTCTTTTTTGAAATTAAGGAGGGATAAATTTAATTTGGGTTTATTCATTAGCCAAGGAGGATTCTGAGGGGTTTCTATTTAAGAGATTTGGTCAATGGGTGGGGTTAAATTTTGGATGGGTTCTCTCATTCGAAGGCCCAACGGCTGTATGACGTTAGGCCTTCGATTGTATAATTCTACCTCTGTGGGGTTAAATATTTTAGCTTCACTATATACTGCATTGCAGGCGTTTTCATTCTTATATCCATGGGGAGTTCTCCAGCCTCCATATGGAGACTTGGGATAGGTGATGTACGGAACGCACATAGACAGAGACGCAGGGCAGCATTTTGTATTGGTTCCAGTATTTTTAGATAAGACTTCCTTGCTGCTCCATATATTATGGATCCGTAGTCTAGCTTAGATCGAATTAGACTCCGATATAGCAGCAGCAAGGTGTCTCTGTCAGCTCCCCAGTCCGTATGGCTGAGTACTCTAAGTATGTTTAATAACTTTTGGCATTTCTTCTTAAGTTCCTTAATGTGGGGGAGAAAATTAAATTTGGAATCTAGGGTGAGGCCTAAAAATTTTGTAGTTTTCACGACAGGGATCTTCTTTTTGTGTATAAATAGTTCAGGGTCTGTGTGGAGTCCCCTTAAATTACAAAAATGCATACTAACTGTTTTGGAGTTCGAAAATTTAAAACCATTATCGTTTGCCCAATTTTGAATTTTGTTTAAACATAACTGAAATTTTCTTTCTAAAGTGTTCATGTTTTTCCCATAAGTAAAAATGACGGTCATCAACATACAAAGAGCTCTCTATGCCAGGGGACAGAGCATTTACGATGTTATTTATTTTAATGTTGAACAGGGTGACTGACAGAATGCTGCCCTGGGGTACACCCATTTCCTTGTCATGAGTGTCAGAAGCGGAGTTGCCCACTCGAACCTGAAATTTTCGGTCTTTCAGGAATTCGCCCAGAAAACGGGGAAGGTGTCCCTTAAGCCCCATAAGCTCCAGGTCACGTAGAATGCCATGTTTCCAGGTTGTGTCATAGGCCTTTTCTATATCGAAGAATACAGCTACTAGATGTTCTCTTCTGAGTAATGCATTTCTAATATAAGCTTTCAGCCTTACCAGGTGGTCAGTTGTTTTCCGCCCCTGCCGGAATCCGCACTGGTAGTTGGAGATCACTTTATTCCTCTTCAGCCTACTGTTAATCATTCTTTTCATGGTTTTGCAGATGCAGCTTGTTAGTGCTATTGGTCTATAGTTAGCTGGGTCAGAGCCGTCTCTTCCTGGTTTAGGTATCGGTATAACTGTAGCTTTCCTCCAGCTGTTTGAGAAAGCGCCTGTTTGCCACACACAGTTATAGACCCCTAGCAGGACTGTCAATGAGGGTTCGGGAAGGTGCTTGAGGAACTGGTAATGGATTTCATCTTCTCCAGGCGCTGTGTCATGTGACTTGTCTAGCAATTCCCTCAGTTCCTCAAGCGAGAACGGTTTGTTGTAGTCTTCATTGTTCTCTGACCTAAAATCAATGGGGTGTCTTTCCTCCCTGGTTTTGACTTTTTTGAACTCTGGCGTGTAGTGTGCAGTGGATGAGTTTTCTGCTATTGTGGATGCAAGACAGTCAGCTATTTCTCTGGGGAACGTGACAGTTCGTCCTTGGTTTTTCAGATGCCCTATTGCATTTGATTCTTTCCCTTTGATTTGCCTTACTACCTTCCAAACCGCTCTAGCAGAATTTTGGCATCCAGACTCCCGACAAAACTTCTCCAGTAATTCCTTTAGGCTAACCTTATGGTTTGTCTAGCCTTTGCTCTAGCTATGCTGAATAGCTTTAGGTTTTCCTGGGAAGGATTCTTTATAAATGCAGCCAGTTTTTTTTCCTATCGCCAATAGCACTTTTGCAAGCTGTATCAAACCATGGTTTGCTATGCCGTTTTGGATTTGCAGAGGTTAGGGGGACAACTTTCCTGGCTATACTAAGTAGCTTGCTAGCAAAGGTATCAACTGGGTTCTGTTCATCGAGGATATTTTCTGTAATATCTTCGGAACATCATTTTTGGAATTGTTCCCAATCGGCCTTATTCAGTTTCCACCGCTGAGGTCGTCCTAATGAGGGGAGATTGTTAGTAATGATGATTGGGAAGTGATCACTTCCCCTTAGATCATTGCTAACTGACATTTAAAGTCGTCCAGAAGTCCAGGGACGCATACGGTAAGGTCAATGCATGTGAGAGATCCAGTTCCTGGGTGCAAGTAGGTCGGTGATGCATCATTAAGTATGCATAAATCATGTTGTTATTTCCTCCTCGCTCACCTCGGGCATCCTCTCCGCTTTGATTTCTCCCTTAGGTAATTCGGTAGAGGTTGGGGTGTCTGGCTGGGTTCTCTGAGGAGAACTTGTGTAAGACATGATGTCTCCAGGTTCTCCCGGAGTGTTGGTTTTGACAAGCTGCTCAGTCTCATTGCTCTCATCATCGAGCACTGAGAACCTGTTCTTTAGCATGACAACAGGGCTTTCTTTTTTTTTTGGAGGTGTGTTCTTTGGCGGTGTTTTCCTCTGGGTGGAGGAGGAGGAGGGGTTGGTGGGGTCAATGTGTCCGTCTTTGTGGCTATGGATCTTCCCATCTTAGCAACAGCCTGTGCGTAGGTCTTTGTCAAAGCCAAATTGGCCCTTGGGTAGGGCAAATACAGCCGATTTCGCCTGGCTAAAGGTACATCCATTTCTTGCCTTGTACTCCTGCACGGCAACCTCCTGTTTCCACACAGGGTAGTCCTTGGAGTAGGCTGAGTGGCCAGCGTGACAGTTTGGGCATTTGAACTAGGCTTTGAAGCCCTTGTCCTCATGACCCTCTCCAGCACATCTGGCACACAGTGTTTCTCTTGCAGACTGCCGCGCCGTGTCCATAACCCTGGCACTTGAAGAACCTCATGGGGTTAGGTATGTAGGGCCTCACTGGAACACGTAGGTATCCTGCCTTCACATACTCTGGCAATGTCCTAGTTCCGAATGTGAGGATAATAGTGGCGGTTTTGACCTCCTCAACATCCCTGCGCCTGGTAATGCGCCGGGCATGGGTGACTCCTTCAATGCTCTCCACTATTTCCTTCTCGGAACATTCCAGAAGGTCCCTAAAGCTGATTACACCTCTGCTGGTGTTCAGACTCTTGTGTGGCATGACTTCCACTTGGAGAACACAGAGTCTTCTGCATCTTAAAAGCCCATCAGAGTGTATCTTGCTATCAACTTCTACTAGAAGTTCCGAAGACTTGTGTAGCTTAGACACACTCTTGGGTTCTCCCACTACTGACTTAAGTCCCTTGTAGATGACAAAAGGGCTCATCTTTGTCAGACTTTTCCCCTCCTGTGTGCACCTAATCACCAGAAATGATGGCCAGGTATCACAGCTTTTTGTGGCCTCCTCCTTTTTATCCTCCACACGGCGTCTTTTGCCCAGACATAGTTCAGGGGCAAGTAGTTTTTTTGGTGTTTTCTTATTCATAGGTGTTCTTATTAGTTCATTAGTTCGGCACCTGTGCTCCCCACCCGCCATCGAATCCAACAAGGGGACGGGCCATTCGGAAGTCCAGAATGAGCCCGCCAGGGCTACACAGGTGCTATACTCAGTCAGTTGCTGCATCGGACATGTGCCCGATACAGCAGCTCCCTGATTGACCCTCCAGCCACCGCCCTCCAGCATAGGTCGAAGGTCTATGCTGGTAGCTCGGCATGACCAGCCGGTTGACCCAGAGCGGGCCATCTGGGCCTCAGGTCTAGGGGAACTTGGAGCCAAAGTATTGTGCTGTGGTTGTTTATCCTCAAATAGCCACCACTCAAACACCAGGATCTCTTTATCCCCCCTTACCCGTCGCAGTCCACGGCAAACGGACTGGTCTGGGACGTAGTGAGATATTTAGAGATAAGGAGACAGAGTGATGATCAACGAAGGCAGACTGAGGAAAAGAGGAGGCAGACACAATGATAGAAAAAAAGTAGGGCACTTTTGAGCTCTAAAAGTGCTAAGAAAAGAGGAGCGCAGTTTAACGTCCAGTCTCGGGACGCTATCTAGACTAGAACTCTTATGAATTTACACGTTTAATCCTATAATTGCTAGACCTAGGCTGACAGACAGACAAACAGACAGACAGAGTGAGTTGATATAAGTTTAGGGATTGTAAAAACAAGAACAAATTCTGATAAGGTAAAGAAAAGATCGCTCTTCTTAGAGGTATAGGTCCTACAGCTACATATCTCTATTTCTTGTTTTGTAGCCTAAATTGAGTTACAACCAAAAACTTTGTGTTCCGAGTTTGTCTGGCATGGAACTTGGCATCTTTTGTCCCTTCGGCGGGCGGTGTGCAGAACCATATGTCGTCACATCATTTTTTTTTTAGCTTGTGATGTCTAACCAAAGGGGACGTAGAGCTGAAAATTGTAAGAGAAACTGGAACATCAACAAGTTTAACATTTCTCTCAACTTTTTATAAAACAGATTCAGATCCATAACTAGCAAGCTTTCTGATGTATCCGCTGTACATAGTAGGCAAGTACTGATAAACCATGCATTTTAAAACCATGTAATCAGTTTTGTGCACTTTTTGTTTTCGCACCGTAGAAATTGAAAATGAAATAGATAATGAGCACGGTGCTGCATTAAAAAAAAAACTGTCGTATGGAAATCTCATAAAAGCTGACAACAAAAAAAAAGAGTCTAGAAATGGAAGTATTCATTTTTCGTAACATACCTGGCATCTTCGGTGCTACGGTTGCTTAAGAATTCTGCAAATATAGGTTACAACCTCGTGCAATGTTAGAAAGTTTCTGCTTTATTCTGTGCAACTAGAAACATTCAGCTGAATTTGAACCAGTTCTTTTTTTTCAAAAGAAGCTTTTAAGCTCTTCTCTCTACATTAAAAATTCAACACGCTTACACTGACTTACTTGATGTTTGGGGCTACCAACCAACGACCGAGTACCAACATTTATTTAGACATCACACTGGTATACTAGAAGCCAATAACGATAAACAGTGAAACATTTTTGTAACAAAATACGCTCCAATTTAGATTCAAGACTTCCCCCGCCCACTCTTCCGATAATGACTTACTATTAAGGGGAATTTGTATTGGGCGGAGGCGTTTGCTATGCAATTGCGATGGTGGTAATGTTCGATGTTTCAGTATTTAAAAGTATCGCAAAAAAAAAAAAAAAAAAGTTTTGGAAGTGACCGATTATTACAATTTTTGAACCCTCCCAGTCACCATACACAATAAAACAAATACTGTACACCATAGGCGTAGCCAGGATTTTTTTCGGGGGGGGGGGGTTAGGGGGGGAATTTTTTCTGCCCCTTCCCCAGCGAAAAAGTATATTTATATGTATGCATGTGTGTTAGTATATTATCTTTATTACATTCTGACCCATCATTCTTTCGGAAGACATTTATTGTGAAAGAGAATAGGTTCTTCCTGAAGTTAGTGGAAAAATTGTAGATTCCCCGCCATTGTCCTCAAAGGGGTCTGGGGGAGCGCTAGGAGCTCCCCCAGCGCGGAGCGGAGCCCCGCCACCGAGCACTATTTCTGATATTGAGAGCCAACAAAATGCATATTCTGAAGTATCTACAGTGCATTTTCCTGCTATTAAAAAGTTTTATTTCCAAAACCTAATGTGCTATTCTTACTGACTTAGACCCTCCCGCGCCGTTCGGCGCATTTGCCGTCAAGCTGTTTCCACAAAAATCTGTCACTGGTAATGTCTGAGGCCTCTTCCCACCTGCTCTGAGGACCTCCATGAATGTGTGGCCAAATTGTACTAGAATGTCAACGCAACTCTTCTTATGAGTTATTTATTTTGTCGGAGAACATATCCGGCAAACCTCATGCGACGTTCTGTCACAACCTTACTAAGGGATTGACTCCCAGTTCGGCAAAGGATTTCCTTGATTTACACCCGATCTCTATAATTTACTCCTAAAATCTGTCTTAGCCATCTTTGTAGAGCCACATTTAGTGTTTTATTTACTGCACTTTATTAATTGAGTCCCGCTACTGGTAGAAATGTGTAACCTCTCTTGAATACGCTCTTGGAATTAAGTGACTGTAGTTTGCTTTAAATTTTATATCGAAAAGTGAAGTTTTATCGTCAAAATCATCTGTCGGGGGTTTTAAACTAAAAAACCCCATTTAGCTACGGTCATAGAATTTAGTAACTGTAGTTTGCTTTAGAATAATATTGAAGACAGAGGTTTTCCACCTCAAAACGCTCTGTAGAGGGATTTTAAACTCAAAACCATCTGAAGGGGTTTTAAACTTTTAAAAAGCCATCTGTAGGAGAGGGATTTAAACTGAAAACCCCCAATTGTCTTGGCTACGCTCAAATAATTTTAGTGTGTAATTTTTTTTTTTTATATTGAAGATGTATTTTTTAGCATCAACCCACTCTGAAGGGGGTTTTAAACTCAAAACCATCCTGGTAGGGGTTTTAAACTCAAACCCCCCTGGTAGGGGGTTTTAAACTCAAAACCTCCCTGGTAGGGGTTTTAAACTCAAAACCTCTTTTACTGTGCTAAGGCAAGTGAAAGTTTAGTATTAAAATCTCATTTAAAATAAACAAAATCAAAGCTAAAAATCAGTCACTAAATTCCGATACCCCGCCCCCCCCCCCCCGCAGGGGCGGGGTGGATTTCATTTTGGGAGGGGTTTGAACCCCAAACTCACTCCCTGGCTACGCCCATGCTGTACACACATACACATATTTTAGGTTTAAAAAAAATTCATTATCCTCTCTTTGTTTTAGTCTTGACTTTATTGACCCGTATCTTTGTTTATCAGACTCGCGTCTGGCGAGGATAATAATGATTATGTGCCCCTGTATTTATAGTTATCTACACAAACAGTTGATCCCTCCCACCCCCTATATTTCTTCATGGTCTGGTCAACATGGCGGACTGAAAAATGAATCGTGTGTGTGTATTTACATGTATTGGCATTCTGTATGTGTGAGCGTGCCCTAGTTCCTCAAATCTAAGTGAACAGCAATTCTCTAGAGTTCCTGTTGAGTTATCTTCAACTCTCTTTAGCTCTCTTCAGTTCTTCTACAGATCTGGCAAAGACGACCTATTTACATGGACTAGAGCTCTATATGGACAAGTGCAGAGTCCGAGACACAGAAATAGAATTTTAAACAATTCGGGAATGAAGGACTGAAGTAAAAGAGAATTAAAAAAATAGCGTGAATGTGGTGCGCGCGTGTGTGTGTGTCTGTGTAGGAATGTGGAAGGAGGACTTTTTCAGGACATGCAGACACAAGAAGCAGAGGATGATCATAATTGTGAAGATAAATACTAAGTATAGAATGAATGGTCCAGAGAAAATCGATAATTAGACAAGATGGAAAAGTATAAAAGTTGGAGGAAAGGAAACGAATATAATAGCAATAAAGAAAGAAACAAAAAATATAGACACACACTCACATATATATATATATATTTGGCGTCAACTATAAAAAATACATAAGGTACACTTTATTAGAACCTAAAGCTTATTATAAGACCACGTAAACAATATTGTAATCTACTTAAGTTAAAAGAAGCTACTTCGGTGTCACGACATCTCGTCAAATACTCTTGTATTATGGAACTCTACTTGTCACGAAATAATTAGTATGAACTGTTGCTTTTAATTGTCTTAAAAATGGTTTATATGTTTGAGCATGCAATATTCACATATAATTTAAAAAAAAACTTTTTTGTAACAATAAAAGTAGCTATAACGTTTATTTTGAGCAAGATGGATGGGAGACTTTTGCAACATCATTTTAGTTTCAAAAGCTACATGGCACATTAAGAAATATCAGTATCTCAATCAAAATGCCCTTTTCTTTATGCATTCTATTCACCTTTTGATCTATTCCTACATAAGTTTAAAAACCAAAACTAGAAATGATTGCATTTTTTTGTTTTGAAATCGCCATAAAGAAGACGACGAAACGGGATTATAAAACACATTTGTCAACAAGTTACACTTCGTGTTTTGGGTGTGAGGGACAGCAGACAAAAGTATTTTTTAAATGAATTTGGAAGGAGGAAGGAGATTTGATAGTTGCTAGTTCAGTGAGTTGGTAGTTCAGTGAGATGGTAGTACAGTCAGTTGCTAGTTCAGTGAGTTGGTAATTATGTCAGTTGGTAGTTCAGTCAGTTGCTAGTTCAGTCAGTTGGGTAGTTCAGTCAGTTGGTAGTTCAGTCAGTTGGGTAGTTTAATCAGTTGGGTAGTTCAGTCAGTTGGTGGTTCAGTCAGTTGGTAGTTCAGTCAGTTCAGTTGGTACTTCTGTGAGCTGGTAGTTCAGAGAGATGGTAGTTTAGAGAGTTGGTAGTTCAGTGAGTTGATAGTTCAGAGAGTTGGTAGTTCAGTGAGTTGGTAGATCAGTGAGTTGGTAGTTCAGAGAGTTGGTAGTTAAGAGAGTTGGTAGTTCAGTGAGTTGGTAGTTAAGTAAGTTGGTAGTTTAGAGAGTTGGTAGTTTAGAGAGTTGAAAGTTAAGAGAGTTGGTAGTTCAAAGAGTTGGTAGTTCAGATAGTTGGTAGTTTAAAGAGTTGGTAGTTCAGTGAGTTGGTAGTTTAGTAAGTTGGTAGTTTAGATAGTTGGTAGTTTAGATAGTTGGTAGTTTAGAGAGTTGGCAGTTTAGAGAGTTGGAGTTCAGTGAGTTGGTATTTTAGAGAGTTGGTAGTTCAGAGAGTTGGTAGTTTAGAGAGTTAGTAGTTCAGTGAGTTGGTAGTTAAGTAAGTTTGTAGTTTAGAGAGCTGGTAGCTCAGTGAGTTGGTAGTTCAGTAAGTTGTTAGTTCAAAGAGTTGGTTATTCAGTGAGTTGGTAGTTCAGAGAGTTGGTAGTTCAGAGAGTTGGTATTTCAGTGAGTTGGTAGTTGAGTAAGTTGGTAGTTTAGAGAGTTGGTAGTTTAGAGAGTTGGTAGTTTAGAGAGTTAGTAGTTAAGAGAGTTGGTAGTTCAGTGAGTTGGTAGTTGAGTGAGTTGGTAGGTCAGTGATTTGGTAGATCAGAGAGTTGGTAGTTCAGAGAGTTGGTAGTTCAGTGATTTGGTAGTTCAGAGAGTTGGTAGTTCAGGGAGTTGGTAGTTCAGTGAGTTGTTAGTTCAGAGAGTTGGTAGTTCAGAGAGTTTATAGTTCAGAGAGTTGGTAGTTTAGAGAGTTGGTAGTTTAGAAAGTTGGTAGTTCAGAGAGTTGGTAGTTCAGTGAGTTGGTAGCTTAGAGAGTTGGTAGTTTAGAGAGTTGATAGTTCAGTGATTCTTTAATACATGCTAAAAATGACGAAACCTGTCTGTCTACTTATATTGTGGAACCCGTCGGAAACATCTCCTGAGTTTGCGTGAAAACACTAACTTTCTCTGTAATCTTGTTACTAAGTGTAATTCAAGAGTGAAAGACAAACGGACAGACAGACAGCATAAAATAAAGGCTGCTTCTCCTTTAGAGGGCCACTAAAAAAAATAAAAATCAAACGAAGATCTAAGAGATCTATAAGCTCATGACATATTAGCAATGAAAAAATAAATCGAACGCTCATAGAGGCGAAGCCACAAAAAAAACGGGAAGAAGAAAATATTTCTATTAAGTTGGAATGCTCAAGAAGAAAATACGAAGACTGTCCATAAATCCCAGGAACATGAGTCTCGGTAGCCAAGTGTTACCAAAAAAAAATGTCTAAGATACGTTACTGCCCTTAGCAGTGACACCAATCTCCCAGGCCATCTGCTTTTGAAAGCTCGCTAGGGAGAGGGGGAATATCAGTTTCCGGTAAAGTTTGGTCCATATTATTTTCCCGCCACTAGCCATTTCTGTTGCTTAACTAGAACGCATTTTTTATTTAGTTACTTTTTTTTTTCTGGCTGCGAGAGTTCCTTCCCATGACCGTGTAGTTGAAAGTTAAGCAGACCCAAGAAATGGAGGTAAATGTTTTATTTTCATCGGAATAATTGAGAATTTAATGTAACATTCATTAAATTGTAGTCGATTATACATTTTTCTTTTACAAAGAAATGAAACAATTAATGTTAAAATTCTATAATAAATATATTATTATGATAACAGAAAGATTAGGGCAAAGTTTATCTTTCAAACTGCATGCTAGTCGGAGAACAGTAAATTACTAGGTTATTTTACAAATGTAGGTAGCCTGATTTAGTATTACTTGTAACGTGCCCGGATTTGACGTTACCACTAGCGCGTGCACCTGAATTGATATTACCACTAGCATGTGCTCTTAATTTAATATTACCACTAGCACGTGCATTGAATTGATGTTACCACTAGCATAGGTTCCATGTGATTTCCCAACCACCCCTGACCCTACAGTAACCTTAGACTCATATCATGCGAAGGTAGAAGAACAACCCTGATGACGTGGTAATTAGTACAAGATCACATTTCAAGGCAAAAGTCTTAAATAGCTATAGAAAAAAACATTACATCTAAGTTTCATCTTACGGTACTTCTGATCTGGCTTTCCCTGAGTGTCCAGAATATGTTGACCTACAGTTCATCTTGTGCAGCACTTTTTCATGTGACTGTGGAGCCTACTTCTGGAAAACATTCCCGTCCACACACAACGCAGATAAAGATGGTATTTGGTTTGTTGTCAGAGGAACCCCACATTTTTCGTTTGGCTCGATTATCTTTAAAAGCAGAGGTCATTATGTAAATATAATAGGCTTGTATCAGAGGAGCATCCACAACTTCTTGAGAAATCAACAGAATGGAATAACAAACTCATTTAAAAAATATTCTCAGCTATGCTTGCATTCGGTGTGAAAGGGTAAGAAAGAGCTCCTATCTTCGGACACCCCGCTGGATTAGATTATAAGTATAACCTCCAACCAACCTTAGTCCTATCCTATTATAACGGGCACCTAAAGGTCTAAATTATTTCCCCTTGGTAACGTCTTAAACCTGTCTGTCGTCTGTCCACAGTTCAAATTGGTCAGCTGGTCTGGCGAACTGGACTGTCAGTCTAATGTCCAGCGGCGCGGAAGAGATGACCAAGTTATCTTCCGTTTTCTTGCGCACCATTGGCTTTGATCTCTTTCCACTCCTAGTGGCTTACGTTAAGTGTGGCGCCCTCACTGATTGGGTTCAAGTGTATACAAGACATCGTCTACTGAAGTGCAGGGCCAGCTTTAGGCACAGGCAAACTAGACAGGCAGCCGCCTAGGGCATCCCATTGGTGGAATCCTCGCACAGGGCTAAAATATTAGAGAAAAAGAATTGTGAAACTTGAATCAGATCTCAAACATAAAGAGGTGCTCCATGACTTAGATATAGACACAGTCAGGTTTTTAATAAATTGCGTGATTCTATTTCTTTGCTGTTACTTTTTAAAAATAATATTTTATTTAGGGTCACCAAATTGACTTCGCCTAGGGCCTCCGTTTACCCAAGGCCGGCCGTGTTAAGTAAAAACAAGACATAGTAAAGTAATTAATACAATGAATGCCTTTTACTCAGGTCTAGGTCTAAAGCCAATGAAAAAACAATTCCGTCAAGGGCTACTTGGGCTACTCACTGTCAGATTCTCTTTGTAGTGCGAGCATAGAAAACGAACGTTGCCATCGAGCTGTTGGTCTAAACTGACAACATCTTGTGACGTTGCAAATAGAATTGTCGGTAATCTGCGCTCTGGTTTATTTTTTTAGTTACCGTTTACATTCAAAAGACATTTTAAAACAATAGCAGAAAGAAGAAGAAGAAGGGAAAGCGAATAGGGGAAGTGTGGTGGTTGCGGAATGATGATATTGAAAGAAAATCGTGAGTAAAAGGAGGAAAAGTGTGAGATTGTTAAACACTGTCTGGGACGCTCTAGTTCATGATCAGTGTTGCAAACTATAAAATATTAATTTGTGCAACACTCGGAAGAGTTTAGAAATATGATTCTGAAGTGCTAAGCAGTGCGCAAATTTTTCGAAATAGTGTCCTTGACATTTGTGAATTTATTTCAAAGTTTCACTAATTCTTCCCTTTTTCATAATTTTTTACGTTTTGCTTCAGCTTCCATTACATCGTCCCTACATTACTTCATGTCTCCTTTCCCTTTCTATCTCTGTTTTCCTTACTGTCACTTACAGTCTATTACTGTATTTTATGACTTAAAAATATAAAATGGGATCTCAAAAAAGTGAAAATGAACATCAAGGCGCAGATAACTGATTAGCTTTAACAAATGGCCAATGAATGCAACAGAAATAGATCAAAGAGACGCTGTCAGTGACTTCCTGTTTAACTTTCATCACCGTGCCTCCATCTCCAGGTGACATTGCACAAAAATGTGTAGTTAATTCAAATACTCTTGTAAGTAGGATATTACTATTTTTATTCTGTATAAGGCATTGCTAAAACATCTTACACCTGTTTATATTTTCTTTCAGAATTTCATTAATCTTATAACAGGTTTTGTTGCCGACGAATAACAAATAAAAACTTGTGATAGAAAAAGAAGTTAATTCCAAGTGTCCCGAGAGGTTGATTAGTGTCCTTCAACTTTGTCGACATCCTAGTGGTGTGATGTAATCAGTTCAAGGGGAAATGCCGTAACGTAACTGATCATCATGAAATTAGAATCTTTTACTTGACAAAGAAAACGACATACTACGTGGCTTTCGACTTCAATATCCAACAATAGAAATAACGTTTTCAAAGTTATATATACAGTTATATACAGATAGTTAGATATAAGGATAGATGGATAGATAGACAAATTGATAAATAGAAAAATAAATAGATAGAAAAATAGATCGATAGATAGATAGATAGGTAGGAAGTAGAAAGATAGATAGATAGGTAGGAAGTAGAAAGATAGATAGATAGGTAGGAAGTAGGTAGATAGATAGGTAGGAAGTAGATAGAGATAGATAGATAGGTAGGAAGTAGATAGAGATAGATAGAGATAGGTAGATAGAGATAGATAGAGATAGATAGAGATAGATAGAGATAGATAGAGATAGATAGAGATAGATAGAGATAGATAGAGATAGATAGAGATAGATAGATAGAGATAGATAGATAGAGATAGATAGATAGAGATAGATAGATAGAGATAGATAGATAGATAGAGATAGATAGATAGATAAAGATAGATAGAGATAGATAGAGATAGAGATAGAGACAGATAGATAGAGATAGATAGATAGATAGAGATAGATAGATAGATAGATAGATAGAGATAGATAGATAGATAGATAGAGATAGATAGATAGATAGAGATAGATAGAGATAGATAGATATATAGAGATAGATAGATAGATAGAGATAGATAGAGATAGATAGAGATAGATAGATAGAGAGAGATAGATAGATAGATAGAGATAGATAGATAGAGATAGATAGATAGGATAGATAGATAGGATAGATAGATAGGATAGATAGATAGGATAGATAGATAGGATAGATAGATAGGATAGATAGATAGGATAGATAGATAGGATAGATAGATAGGATAGATAGATAGGATAGATAGATAGGATAGATAGATAGATAGGATAGATAGATAGGATAGACAGATAGGATAGACAGATAGGATAGACAGATAGGATAGACAGGATAGACAAATAGGATAGACAGATAGGATAGATAGATAGGATAGATAGATAGGATAGATAGATAGGATAGATAGGTAGGATAGATAGGTAGGATAGATAGATAGGATAGATAGATAGATAGGATAGATAGGTAGGATAGATAGATAGGATAGATAGATAGATAGGATAGATAGATAGGATAGATAGATAGATAGGATAGATAGGATAGATAGGATAGATAGATAGATAGATAGGATAGATAGATAGGATAGGATAGATAGGATAGATAGATAGGATAGATAGTTAGGATAGATAGGTAGGATAGATAGGTAGGATAGATAGGTAGGATAGATAGGTAGGATAGATAGATAGATAGGATAGATAGATAGGATAGATAGATAGGATAGATAGATAGATAGATAGATAGATAGATAGATAGGATAGATAGATAGATAGATAGATAGGATAGATAGATAGGATAGATAGATAGGATAGATAGATAGGATAGATAGATAGGATAGATAGATAGGATAGATAGATAGGATAGATAGATAGGATAGATAGATAGGATAGATAGATAGGATAGATAGATAGGATAGATAGATAGGATAGATAGATAGGATAGATAGGATAGATAGATAGGACAGATAGATAGGACAGATAGATAGGACAGATAGATAGGACAGATAGATAGGACAGATAGATAGGATAGATAGATAGGATAGATAGATAGGATAGATAGATAGGATAGATAGGATAGATAGATAGGACAGATAGATAGGACAGATAGATAGGACAGATAGATAGGACAGATAGATAGGATAGATAGATAGGATAGATAGATAGGATAGATAGATAGGATAGATAGATAGGATAGATAGATAGGATAGATAGATAGGATAGATAGATAGGATAGATAGATAGGATAGATAGATAGGATAGATAGGATAGATAGATAGGATAGATAGATAGGATAGATAGATAGGATAGATAGATAGGATAGATAGATAGATAGGATAGATAGATAGGATAGATAGGATAGATAGATAGGATAGGATAGATAGGATAGATAGGATAGATAGGATAGATAGGATAGATAGATATATAGATAGATAGGATAGATAGATAGATAGGTTGATTGATTGATAAATATTTTAATATCGTAATAATAAAAAAAATTATTTCATTCTTTACTTAAAAGGCATTTTATATTAATGTGCTTTTATTACAAAACTTATATTAGCTCATTTCGTCTTTTTTTCCCCACTGTCTGGTACACATTATACACACGATATTTCTCCAACTTCCCATAAAAAAAAATATATATTTATGGATTTAATCCCCGAAATATGCTTTGACACGTTTTTCCTCCCACTTCCCATTCCCGGATGAAGTTGAAATTTTTCATAATTATTCATAGTCGATAACAATACACGAATCAATCCTAAAATTAACCAATTAGTTAACCATTTAGTAATAATCATAATTAATTTTGTTTTATATAGAAGAAAGGGAGATAAACCCCGTGATTTTTGGATAAGTGGTAGTACTTAGCTGTTCCTTCCCTTAGATAAGCTTTTTTTTTAAAAAGGTATGTTTGTTTCTATTGCTTGTAATGTGTTGTTGTCAAGACTTTAACTTTCCCCAACTAATGTCAGGTACACATTAAAGCACGGTGGAGTCACCCAAAGATACCGAACTTAAAATCCCTGTCCCACCTGGTCATTGTGCCGGCTCCATGATACCGTCGTTTACCATGGTCATTAGAAACAAATGACCTTGACATCATCTGCCCTATATATCGCAAGTCTGATATATGAAATTTACTTTTTGTCTTTACTTATTGTGTCAAGACTAAACCATCAAATGCTATGATAACCACAAGAAGTGTAACTCCGCATGTCTCGTATAGTGTATGGATATACATTTGTATTTCTTTACATAGTGTTGATGATAGCCGGAAGACAGCAGCTAAAAAAACAAACATTTTTTTGTATCTTTTCCCAGACTTTGATTAATGGCAGAGGCCAAGGGGAGGATACTTAGTCCGAAAAAAAATATAGATAGGGGAGAAATTATTATAAATAAAAGCTAGATTAGTTTTGGCCCAAAACGATCTTTGGCTGTTTCCATCTATCATTGGAGAGAGAGAGAGAGAGAGAGATAGAGAGAGAGAGAGAGAGAGAGAGAGTCAAACAGACACAATTAAAGATATAGGAGTAAGAAGATTTTCGAATATTATATAAAGTCTAGGGTATTCATGACATGTTTTGTGACATTAAAGTAAAAGAGAAAAGGCAGACAGTCAGACAGACTGAGACTGAGACGGAAAGAGAAAGAGAGAGAGATATTATTTAGTAGTGTGAACACTATTTGAACATAATTAAAGACAGGAGAAATTGTACTATGTTTTTTTTTTGTTTTTTCCTTAAGATCCTGGTTACGCTATGTATAAATCTACTTTAAGCACATAACATTTGTTGGAACAAACTGGAATCTTTCCTACCCTATCTCTATCTAGATCCAGTAATCTAGTTTAGACTATTATCTTTTTGTGCTGGTAAGTCCTGAGCATTTCTTCTCTTTCTCAACATGGCGTTCGGGTGGAAACGGTCTACAGAGAAGAGAAATAGGCCCATAGGGAAGCAAAATTGAACTCTAACCGAGTCCATTGCACTGACGGGGATGAAAGAAAGGCCCAACAAACATGTCACTATCCACACACAGCTCCGCAAAAGACCGTTTTTATGGCAGACACCTGCACGGCTGATGTGGTACAGAGAACGAATTATGGGAGCCTTGGGATATGAGCCAGCGGAAGTTTGTTCAGACAGGTAGATGGAGGCAAGCTTCCACAGGCCTAGAGCTCTAAGAGTCTTGACCTCAGCTCTTGGGACAATTGGAAAGAAGAAGAATGTTCGTAAGTCTGAATCTATATCATCGAACTAGAATAGCTATAGGGGTGGGGTAAACACAATGTTCCCTTTTCGTATCTATCATTCATAGGTTATATAAAGATAAGTAATCACTCTTACAAAAACCATCAGTTTTACAAAGGAAGAAATGTTTTTGTTTGTTATTTCACTTGTAATTTAGATGTTTAGAAATAATATATGTTTAATAAATAAGAAATCAAATTTTAAAGTAATAAAAAAAATCTTAAACTACAGAATTACGCGAGATTTTATATTTAGACCTTGTCTATGTCCCTCCCCTTAACACTTATATGGAGATAGGATCTAACCAATCCCAAGGCAGCATTCTTACACTAAATACTAAATCTATTTTCCATAAAGTTTTTCTTTCGTTTTTCGCTTTAAATCGATAGGCATGATATAAATTTAGAGGTACGGTCAAACACGCGGGTAATCGGCTTTATCATCATTAATGAAGGGTCTCTTTTTTTTTTTTTTTTAAATTATTTCTTTGTTTGAAATAGCCATGGTAGTTGCTGAACAATTAGGACCTATGTAAGGTTACTTGTAAGGTTTCTTTACATTTCTGCTACATCATTCACTAATATTTCTACAAATTAATACTCAGAAAATGATTAAAGCCGAATGTTGTTGTGGTTGTTTTTTTTTATTCTGGTGTTGACGGGCAATTTCCAATAGTACACCAAATGGGCAATACCAATAGTACACCAAATGGGCAATACCAATAGTACACAAAACGGGCAATTCCAAAAGTTCACAAAACGGGCAATTCCAAAAGTTCAAATCTTCTTGTTTATGGTCTGTGAGAAGACGGTTGCGTGTGTGCGTGCCTGTGTGTGTATCTGTGCTGGTTTCCGTCTAAGTTACTGTAATGCGAATGCAGTTCGGACAAATGACCATCGACTAAGTTAAAAAAACCAGGCGCCGTAATCTAATGTCGCTTTATCATAACTTAGAGTTGTCTTGACTTCATCTCCTAGCCTCTTTGACGTCATTTGTGGCGCCTTGGTTAAAAAGAATGCTGACAGAAAAAAATAGGCTGTTGAGCGCTGCCACCTGTGTGTATTTTTATCCATACATCTATAGATCATATATCATCCAAACATTTGCGTTGTTTTATTTCAATGTAACAATTAGTTTCATTTTTTTTTAAATTTATAAACAAGAAAGGCGTGTTTGTATATAGATTTTAGAGCAACATTTGAATAATAATTATACTTTTAATTTTAGAAATAAATTAAGTTTTTACTTCAATATTTAATGTATAATTTGTATAAAAACTGCAAAAGTTATAAAAATATCTAGTTAAAAAAAAAACTAATAGTTTAGAGATCGTTTATTTAGATACTAAAAGAAGTAGGGTTATACATTAGTCACATCTACACAAACAATATACCTGGGCAGGGCCCGCTTTAAATAATTAGAGGCCCTAGGCAAAGTGAATTTAGTCCCCCAAATGAAATTTAAAAATTAAAAATATATACAGCGAAAAACTAAATTCGCAATATAAAAACATAGTGATCTCCAACGTTTTATCTTCTCAATAAATATTGTTTCAGAGTCCTGTGCGAGACCCCAAACAATCGGAGGCACTAGGCGGGTGCCTAGTTTGCCTATGCATAAGGCCGTCCCTGCATTGGGTATGCTCAAGTACACCAGATAGGTGTTTCCGTTAAGTCATGTGCAGTACTCTTCTGACAGTATAAAATTCAGGCTTTTTAAATGTTTTCCCTCAATAACTACTGCCAGTAGAGAAAAACTAATTAAATAACAATATACAGACATATCCGTTTAATTGGACAACTAGTTAGTAGGACCAGTCGTTCGTTTGGGTTGAATCCTAAAGTTATGAAGCAAATTATATTTAAAATCGAATCAAGTTAAACAGGCCAGAAAATTGTTGGAACTAAAATAATCGAATCCCAAAGTGGTCTGATTAACAGGATGGAACTGTATAGGGTAGGCTAGGCTATATAGTTTCTTTTATTTGTTGATTTAGTTTTAGTTATTTGTAAGTTGATATATGTACTAAGTAGTTAGGGTCAATCAACTTCAAGGTAGTTGAAATGTTTTCTTGTTGTTGTTTTTTTTTTGTAATGACCCCACGTGACACACAGTACAAGAGACACATTCTTTCTACATTTAGTAAGTTTGTGTCTAGCGGTCACGCGTCAATAATACCTTTTAAGTTTTATTCTTGGGTTATGGAACTGCAGCATTCAATTTGAATAGAAAAACAAAGTTATACGAAAACAACAGACTTCAAACGATTGTCTTTTTTAAAAACAATATATACATTTTTCTAGGTTAATCTGGGTTATTGTTCTATTTGGTTTTTGTTTTGTTTTTTTAGTCTCATCGTTGTTTTTTTCCCTTACGGGTCTACTGTCTACTGTCTGCCATGTCTGATGATACATTAGTTTAATGAGCCATCTTCTAGAATCACAAGGTAATATGAAGTTAAAATATTGATCACTTGTGGTCAGGTAGAATAGCAGGTCGATTAAAGTTGTCGAGTAATGTCAAAATATCACCGGTGAAAAAAATGCAAGCGCTGAATTACTTCTTTTTTTTTTCACATTGATGATAATTTGATTCAACTTTGTTATTTCTTTTATAAGTATTTTGCAATGTGGTTTAGTAATTTGTTTAAATCTGTATGTTTTGTTAAATATTTGTAGAATAAGCTTCTCATTTTGACATTTCAAATATTTTTGCATTCGTGATGTTTCTAAACACCCTTTCTTGCTTCCATGAAGTACAATAAACAACCAATGAGGGCGTTGTGTAGCCAAGAGTATGTCCTAGGACGTTTGACTTTGACCGTTTCCAAAGACATTTACTTTCAAAACTATCTCAAATAAAAAGGTCTTCGTCTGGTGAGGGAAGTGAGCACCTGTAGGATGGATGAAGACTTTCAAGTGTCTGAAACAGGAATCGGTGGACATTCCAGTGATCAGAGACTTAGGCAAGAGCCGCGATGTTTGTAACAAATGAACTTTTAAATTTGACTAGAGTAACGCCTTGAGTAGAATCACTCAAATTTAGGGAAACGTAAGCACGGAAGACTCCAAAGTAAAGACATGAAACACTGAACCATATAATCTTCAACTAGAAAAACAAAACATACTTAAATACTTAGAAGGACACAAAGATAAAGGCACAATTCTTACTCCATATGCTAGGACAAATTTGAATAAGTGCTCCTTCTTCCTTAGTGCTATTAGAGCATGTGACGAATTGCCTGAAACCAATGAATTAGCAGACTACTTAGCGATCTGTACTCATTAGAATATAAGAACGCGGAGATTTAATTTAAATTAATTTAAAACACTTTATCTTCAGTAACTCCTTTAGTCTAAGACGATCCACTCATCGTATTATCTTCAATACACTGTTACTGACAGTAAGAGACTTAGAATATCTAAAGTAACAAGTCTTGAGCACGTGCACTTAAACTACCCGACAGCTTCCTCTCTCCAGGACGTAATTGTTTGCTAAACACAATACACTGAAGAGCGGTTCATAGATACGCCCCTGGGAGCGCAACACTAACCAATCAGTCCATTCCTATGCGATGATGGTCTTAGAGATGTCATCAAATGTTACTCAAGAAAACGTTTTCCTGAAAGGGAGTGATTCAGGGAGTGATTCAGATGGATAAATAATTGATGCGTGAAGAAAGTTCTGGCCTGATAGAAGTGGAGTCGTCTTTTGTTGTCAACCTTCCGCTTTGAATACCGTCGTACTGCTTTACTCCAATTAAAGAAAGCACAGCCATTCAAAGACCTTAGTGAAATATGTCAGAATTTTAAAAAAATAAATAATTTAGCTGTTTGTTTTTTATTCGATGGCTGATTTCTTTCTTGTAACCATTTTTGAAACTTAAATCTTTTTCATATTTAGATTTTACTGGATCGAGAAAAATGGCGACCAACATCCGCCATATATTTGTATACTTCTTTAGTACAATTATTGTGTTTTGAATATTTTTTTATGTTTGCTTCTACCATAGCGTAATTATTCTCTACTGAAGTCCATAAAAAAATATTTTCAAAGTAAAAAAAAAAAAGCAATAGAGATTGTTGAGTGTATTCTTCAAAATAAAAATGTTTTATATTGTGAGCATATATGTAACTATTTATTTCTTTATCTGTATATCTACGTATATGTTTTTTTTCTTTCTATATATCTATAAATGTCTCTATCTAAATATATAATGCAAGTATGTATTTATGTATGTATGTGTATACGTATGTATGTATATGTATACGTATGTATGTATTTCTTTCTCTCTCTCTCTTTCTTTCTATCTCTTTCTCTCACTCACTCTTTCTTTCTTTATCTTCAGAATCATTGTACACTTATGAATGGAAAGTATTTATTCTAACTAGATACGTTAACTGGACGTTAGAGGCTTCTTTTGTGTAATGACCTGATCTCTCGTTGTAGCACTGCTACGAGGGCCTATGCTAATTTTCCAGAGGTTTCTATTTGAAACGAGTGCTCTTTACTGCCCTGGCAATGGGAAAAAAATGTCTTAGAGAGAAAATGGGCAGACAATGAACATTTGTAGGTACTGAACGCTTGCTTGTTCGACGTTCTTCAGAGGGTGATCGATCTCTTTACAAGACCAAGCAATATTGATTTTGTTAATAGGACGTCAATTTTAAGTCTGAAATTCTATAATTCATTTAGATCTAGATAAATTTAAACATATTATAATGATTATATAAAATAGTTACATTTAAATGTCCAAAAGAGTCTTTGATTCTAGAAACAGGTACTAGATGTAGTGTCCTATGAAACCTTGCGATCTATTAGGATATGTAGTGTAAAGATCACCTAATGTTAACGAGAATGTCATGTTGCCAATACAACGACAACAACAATAGTGTATGTTAGGTAAACATTTGAGTAGAGTGGACACAGGAGCGTCCTTAAAATCCAGTCTTCATTGGGATTCGAACTCAAAACCATCGATTTGGAGTCCAAACAGTTAACCACTCGGCCACCATTCCCTAACATGAGTACCTATTCACGGATAAACAAAACATAGATATCATAAATTAAAAACAAATAATGAGCAAATGTATTCGAAAAGAATATCTTTGAGCCACTCTACTAAAAGCATGTCAAAGAAAGACAATCCATGAAACATTGTTAAAGTCAAAATAACGACATTTACATTAGAAGGCTCATAAGAAATCCCCACATCTATATGGTGGAACAGTTGTAAGTAGACTATATGTGTTTAAAGGACAACAAAGTTTATGTTGTGAAGTATATCATTAATTAATGAACATTATGTGAACATGACGTAATTTAATTAACTATATTAATAATGAGAGGTCAGTTTTCCAGGAACAATTACGTCATTTTTGCTAACACTGGTCAACGACAATAAATATTGTTGTTCAGTCTTGTAAACCGACGGCAAAAAGATGAAATCTACTTGGGCATTTTTTTATGAAGCTACAGGACTGGGCCCTGTCTTGTACGGAACTTTGTCATGTGACAATAGGTCTGTCCAGTATCTATCGACGTCATATTTGTCCAAGCAAATGATTTCAACGAAAAAAAAATAAATTAGACGACCACTATTCCCCAGAGTTGGGTGAACAAACGTTGTGTGTGTGTGTTAGCAAGAGCCTGAAGACGGTGGCTAACCAATGTCTCCCCTTGTCCTTCATTAGCGTATGGGGTATTACGTCGGTCATTCTAGCGCTGGAGAGCATCGGTCAGTTCGCTGAAGATATTTGGTCAGCGTGTATGCAAGCTGGGGGAAAAAATTGTTTTAAGAAATATCTTTGGGCCGCGTGAGTGTGAAGAAAACTGAATCTGTCAGACAGAGTAATGAAAATCTAGATATCATTTACTGAGATGCTCGGATGACATCCAACAAACGAATATAACAAACCAAAAATAGTATAGCGATGAGTATAAATTCATGACCACGAGATATCATGAATGTAAGTATTAACATTGACAATTATAATCAAACAAATCATCATAGCATAAAATAATATACGGGTTGTCTGAATCAGCCTGGAAAATCAATACATTTAAGTCTCTCAATAACATGCACGACTAGATTAGGACATGGGTCAGCGTAGGACATGGGTCAGCGTAGGACGTATCTTCTCTATTATAAGATAAAATAATATAATACAATTATTCAGTGATCAAACTCTAATGAGTATTATCTGGTACTCCATAGTTTTGGGTGGAGTCTACATTACCTAAATTACAAAATCTCAGCCTTTACCTTGATCTTAAAGGGAAAATCCGATGGTTTTTCAAATTTTAGTTATAGACATATTTAAATCTGCGTAAAAAGTTGTAATAGTAAACATTTTACCATTTTTTATTTAAATGCTTAGGCACATTTATATTTAATAATTAGTCAGTAAATTCTTGACATCTCAAAAAAAAAAAACGGGGTTCTATGAGATTTTGTTTTAAGCTAGTTCATACGTCACTTCCATCAACAATACTGAAAGAGAAACTAGATTTAACCAATCGTATCGCTTCATTCTTACAGTAGCTGTTAGGCTTAGTGACGGCCTAGTCCAGAGCTATGATACTTATATATATATATATATCTTATCTTATATAATACAGACGTTACTTCAAAAAAGAAGATGATTACGTCCTACGCGTCATGCATTTAGTCATGCATATTAACCAATGACTTAAATTCTTCCAAGTCACTGGTTTTTCTGGCTAGCTCAGGCAACCCATTCCATGCTCTAATAGCACTAGGGAAGAAGGAGTATTTGTATTTGCTTAGGGGACGAGGAATGTGCCTTTATTTTTGTGTCTTTCAGAGTATTTTATTAAGGTTTGTTTTTTATTTGAAGATTATGGTTCAGTGTTTATGTATAATTGCTACTTTACTTTTGAGTCTTCTGTCCTGAAGGCTTTCTAAATTTAGTGATTTTACTAATGGTGTTACTCTAGTCAAATGTGAATATTCGTTTGTTATGAATCTCACTGCTCTATTTTGTGTTTGTTCCAGTTTCTTAATGTTTTCTTGAGTTGAGGGGTCCAAAACGGTGGATGCATATTCTATTATTGGCCTAACCAAGGTTAAATAACATTTTAGTTTTATGTTCTTATTTGATTTATAGAAATTTCTTTTAATAAACCCTAATGCTTTGTTGGATTTTTTTGTAGTTTCATCAATATATGGAATCCATGACAGTTTTTCATTTATTATAACACCTAGGTATTTTGCGTTTTTAGTCTGTGTTACTGGTTTGCCATGAATAAGATAAGTGGAATTAATTTGTTTTAGTTTTTTTGTTACTCTTAACAACTGACATTTTTCTGGGTGGAAAGACATGCTCCAATTTGATTCCCATTTCTGTAATTCATCTAATTCTCTTTGTAAAATATCTGTGTCTTGTGTTGTTTTTATTGTTCTATATATTATGCAATCGTCTGCAAATAATCTGACTTTTGTTCCTGAACTAATGCAATTTGGTAAATCATTTATGTAAATTAAAAATAGTAGTGGACCCAAGACTGTTCCTTGAGGTACACCTGAGTTTACTGTTATTGGTGTTGATTTAGAGCCATTTATTATTACAGTTTGTTCTCTCCCTATCAGAAAATCTTTAATCCACTGATATACATGTATAGATAGATCTAAAAGCATTAGGATAATCAACTCTAGAAAAAAAGGCATTTTCATCTAAACCTCTCTCTGTCCCAAGAAGTAAATAGATCGTGTGTCTGACTGATTTGAACAAACTGGTCAGTGTAAGGCTAGTCGAGACTACGTGTAGTCGGTCATGACAAGACAACCAAGCGATAGTGTTTGTTGTGTGTTGGTCTGGCGAGAAAATACACACTGCCGTGGTTAGTCAAGCATGTAAATCTACTTTTAATAAGCATTTTTTCTTTGCTTACAAGATCCTATATCTAACTGCATTTTTCAAGATATATTTCTTTTACGAGAATGTAAACTTTGCTGCATGGTCTCCTGTTATACAATAAGTCAATAGATTAAAACACATTTGTGACGTCACATAGAAACCCGGTAAAAGTCTGACTGTTTTGGATGCGCAGGAAAATTACGTCGAAAAAACTCGAGAACTCTTGGGTCGGAAGATGGCTACATCTCTAGACCACCACTTCACCAAACTAATGGCCTCTGAATAGATTCAACAACCCCAAAAAATGATGCATACATAACACATGTGGAAATCCGAATGGTCCAATTGTTTGATCGCTTGGTACTGTGCTGCTGCTAGGCGGAATTGTCGAATTGGAGTGTTTATGGTTCCTGTCCTTGTCAGGAGTGTCCCTTATTTCACTATACATTTAAATCATAATTTTCTCTCAAAAATAAATTTGGTTTCTAGTGCTGCCTTTGTACGTGTAATATTCAGGCATTATTCCTTGTTTCAGCTTTTAGCTTCATATTTGTAATGTCGCCCAAAAGGAGATTTAGAATGTGTGTGTGTGTGTGTGCGCGCGCATGGTTGTGAGTATATGTGTTATGCAGATAGTTGAGTAATAAATACACCATACAGACAGACAGACATGGGGCACAGACAGAAACACGTAGATTGAATTACCTCGAAGTCACAGTAAAGAAAGGACCTGTTAACAGGACACTGGCGCCAGTCCTAAACGAGTTTAAACCTTTTGTTCAACCACTCCTTTGACTGACCGCACTGCGATCTCATTGACCATCGGTCAGTCTTGTGATACCATCTCTAGATGACAATCACGCCTATTTCTGTTCCCACACAGGTCAAATTGAATTAAAGAGTTACACCAACATTCCTACAAAGGACTAGCCTTACCGCCCCCCACCCATCTTTGGTACTACAAGGTACGAATCTATTTTCTAGAACCTTCTGTATTGTAACAGATTTCCTGGGGGGTTCATGAAATTAAAGATGCACTTTTTAAATCCTCTTTTGTACTCGTGTAAAGTCACTAGAGTACAGCTTAACCGATGGCTCCAATCACGAAACATTTGTTAGTACCAAATTATTTTTATTAATATAATATATATATATATATATATATATATATATATATATATATATATATATATATATATATATATATATATATATATATATATATATATGTAAGAGAGAACAGTCTGTCTTCGTCACATTACATAATATTAATGTCGTCTGCTTTATCGTCCTAACTTGCAGGGGCGTAGCTAGGAATTTTCTATCTTTTGTGGACTGGGGGCTTGACCTCCTGGAGGGGGGGGGGGGGTCTGGGTTAGGGTGAGTACCGACACAAAAAAAGCACTGTATTTATTTAATTAGATATTAATGTAGCAATTGTCTTAAATTTATCTAGTCGAAAAGTATTTGAGTGAATTTACAATAATTTTTCATTTCTAAATGAAGGAAAACATTTTAAAATATTCATACAGGGCGCTCATAACCATGTGTTCAAAACCATGTGTTCAGTTAATGTGTTCAAAACCATGTGTTTAGTTTATGTGTTCAGAACCATGTGTTCAAAACCATTTGTTCAGTTTATGTATTCATCACCAAGTGTTCAATTTATGAGTTCATAACCATGTGTTCATTTTATGTGCTTATAACCATGTGTTCAGCTAACGTCCAGAAATGTAGATTGACTATCTAGTGACGTTTTCTTGCACTTATCATTACGAGACTTATTTGATGAAGTGCTGAAACCCAGAACACTAGAACTTTGGATTAAGTAGAACTCTACAGCACGGGCAAAAGGGGGGGGGGGGTAACCTGGTTTTGAGATGATGGCAGAACAATTCTAACATCCAAACCAAAAACAACTAAATTATTCATCCAGTTTTCTTTGCAGTGCTACTGGTTTTTTTTTTTCCATCTGTGTTTTTTCCCCCCATCTTTTCGTCTCTCCTCTATTTAAACACTTTCTTTTTATTTTTTTGTTTTATGCTTCATGACAGTTTTTTTTTTTTTACAAAACAATTTTTATGAGATAAAAAGAAATCGATGGCCACATGTGTGTGTGTGTGTGTGTGTCAGTGTGTACCAAGTTTAATGTGAAATCATCTATTCAGAAGATTGTGCAAAAACAAACAAGTCAAAGCTTGGTTGTTTTTTTTTAAGTTAAACTTCTCGCATGAATTATTTCTTTCAAACTCAGTTTTTATATCTGTAACGCAAGGAATTGTTCTGTTCATTTCTACAAACTATTTGTGAGTCGTTCTTTTCATATTTTTGTGTATTCAAGTCATTTTGTATTTGTGGAATAACGGCACACTTTTACTTAGGAGATGTTAAGGTAGGAGTCCTGGACGGAGCAACCGTTAAGTAGCTACAGATGTACGAAGTATGGAAGGTAGTTATGACAAAGAGTCAGTTCAATGGTTCGAGATCTAATGTAGCTGAGCAGTTTTGGATAGAATGATTGAGAGGTCAACACGTAAAAGGCCTCTTATTCTGAAAAAACATTCAATACAAGGCAAACACTTATATGCGAAACTACGGCCCGTGTACCATATCCAATCCGTGAGGCGGCGCTATACTTATGTTCACAGTGCATAATGAGGCCTCAAGGGATGGACTCCGCTGGACACGTCGATGTGGCCCTCGAAACGTAACACGGACATTGACAAGCTTGAGCATCTGGATATAGACCTAAGACTCTCCAGTACACGCTGAATGGGTACGCGACGTTTTAGCATCGCCAATTTAGCGCAAGCGATTTTCATATAACTCAGGGGCGTAGCAAGGAATTTTCCATCATTGGGGGGCCCGGGGGATTTTCAGATTCTCCCTCTCCCCCTCCACCCTAGATACGCCTCTGCTATAACATATGAAACACTAATCTCTTTATAATAAACATTGCATTTTTCACTATACTTTTTTATATACAGTATACATTGACTCCCCTCTTGAATGCATATTGTAAACTAGGGATAGCTGCCTGGTCGTATGGTATGAGATCGGGACATTTCGTCTAGATGGTCTTTGGTTCAGCCGAGCTTTAATACTCAACCAACCACCCACCCACCCACACACACGCACGCACACACACACACAGAGACACAGAGACAGACACACACACACGAGATCATGCTAGTGATATAAGAATAATAGCACAATAAATTACCATGCCAAATCTAATGGACAATCTTTTTTTTTTTACATAAAAATACGTTTGAACATAAACAGACATACGAAACATAGATATGTAGCATTGTTTTTAAATATATAATAAAATGAAGGTATATATTGTGACCAATGAATAGCACGCTAAAAAGCTTAGCGACAAAACATCCAGTGCGGAAACGTCATGCTTCGCACTCAATTTAAAGGATAGTCAGAAAATGTAAGTTCAATACATAGCAAAGTCTTGCTTTCGACAGAACTAAGCATCAATGTTGAGCAATATTTATAGAAGGTGCAACTGTATAATTATGTACCGCATGAATTACAAGAAGACTATGTTTTTGTTATGGAAATGGTTATTAAAAATGTTTATATTAGTATATTTTATGCTACACATATATTGTTTCATAACATAAAAGATTTTTTTTTTACATCGGAAGTGTGCCAAGGATTGCCGATGGATTCTGCGCGTGTTTTTGAGTTGTGTGTGTGTGTGTGTGTCTGCGCACTCAGCATTCAAGCGTTATAAATATTTGATGCTTTCAGCTGGATGAATTTTCCCTAAATAGAATGCCATAACAAGACATGCATACAAGAATTTTTGTTTTGATGTCTAGTAAAGTACAGATTTTTTTAAAAAGCACAAAAATCTGCTTCTGAAGAGACATGAGAAATCACTGGCACAAAAACAGAGATAATCACAGCTAGTCCTGGTCAATACTGTTATTATACTATACAGGTTTGACTTATTTAGTTTCTTTGTCCCAATGTTTGAATACAACAGCACACTGGGCAATATGTCCGTGATGATTGATATAAAAAATCCCTTTTCAGACCTTGTGGCCTATAGGGCAAATGATGTACAGGTCATCTGTTTCCGTGGCCTACGGTTTACGAGGGTTTTATGTGACCACCACAACGACCAACCGCCTTTACTTTTCCCCAACTAGTGTCAGGTACCCATTAAGGCTGGATGGACTCAGGGGTGCCCAAATATCCTGAAATTAAAATTCTTGCTTAATATTATCTGTGAAAGGCGAGCCGTCCTACTCGAAGTGACGTCGTGCACTACGTTGATTAATTGTTGTTTCGCGAAGAGTTATCTAACCTTCCAGTGAGCCTCTCCAGACAACATTGTCTAGACACTTTAAATATCACATAGCATTGTATTTATTAGCAAACATTTATAATTACGCGAAGTTTTTAACCTAAAAACAAAGTTGGCATCGAAGGTAACATCAGGTGAAATAAAAAAGTGAAGCATGTTTTAATTCTTTATAATCGGACTTTCCAGTTGTACTACATGTTATATGATTCTATTAATAGCGCTAAAAGTTTATCTTATGTAAATGAAATACTTTGAAAAATGTTATTCAAAGTCCAGTTTACGAATTTCAAAGTGGTAAGCTCATAAAAAGACATGATTTGCCCATATAAACCTAGCTTGAACAATTTTCCAGAGGTTCAGAGAACTGTAACAAATAAAAATATGTTATCTTAGGTTTCACAATTGCACATAATGATTTATGATAGTACTCGACGTCAGGGAGACGTGATTATCCATATCAATGGTTAAAAGATTTAAGCGCATTCAGAAAGATAAAAGCTAAACAAAAACAATAAGTATAAATATTTCTATCGATTTAAATGTCGAAGTAAAGTGTGCATATCACATTGTAACAGATATAAACTAACTGATACAATTATATTTAATTCAAGCTTTGTTGTTGTTTTTTTAAAGTAATTTCATTTTTTTTCCTTGTTAACAATTATGTTTATTTCAGTCTTAGGGTGTAATAGAATTGAAGTCACCCAATATCGAATTCTTCACATAACTGAAATATAACACGTATTTTTTTTTTTGTTCTTATTGGGAAATTTAAAACTTCATTCTCAAAAAGATTTAAATATATATATTTATTTTTTCAACACAAAGTTCCTCTCCTTACACGTCCAATATTTTTTTTTCAAAGTATACAAGTGGCAACCTGAATCGATTTTAAGTCGCTAATTTATTTTCTTAAATTTCTAACAAATTGATACTGGATAGGATGGATTCTGCAGACAGACAGACTGAGCTTTAGCTTTCATTTGAAAAACATGTTTATCTGTTACAATATTTGCTAACATATAGAATAAAATAGATACTAATAGTAGCAATACTAGATGTGTACACAGTATTGTCATTCAATACGATGCTATTAGATTTACAATTTGGTATTTCGTAGATTTGTTTCACAATATCATTAACTATCATAAATAATGTGAGTCGATTGATTAGATCTAGGTTTATTTTGCTTTCTTTTTACCTGTACATCTTATTATTGTCTGCAATTCATGATATTTTATTTTGCAGATTTATGTTTCAAAAGAGCTGTGTGCCCGTCAAACTGTTAAAAAAAACAAGAAGGAATCGTACAATATGTTTAAATAATTATTAACATGAAAAAAATTAAGCAGTATTTTGAAGGCTCTCCAAGATTTCATTCACTCAGCTAGAGAGTACTTGATTGTCACATGGTGTACGCGTCAAGATCTCAAGAGATATGTAAACAGGAACTTTACTACCACAATGGCTTCGCGTACATTTAAATTTTAATACAGAAGATTGGATACAGAAAGGGAGATATAAAACAAGAAACGTTTTTTCTTCATTTCCTGTTTGAGGGAATTGAATATGAAGCTTATAAAAAGGGGAAACAAGCTGATATCGAAGTCTTTCAGTTCATAAGTTTCAAGCTTCATGTTCAATACTTTTGATAATCTACTATTGAAATTAAATTATATTGTGTGTTCATAATGTGTTCTCAATCTTAAATTTTACTTAAGAATTAAAGTTGTTTTTGTTGTCGTTGTTTTTATTTATAAACGAGTAATTCGGTTATTTTTCAACTTAAACCAATAACTAGTGCTATACAATGGAATTATGGTCATTACACTTCACATACCAATGTTATCTCCTGTCCTGAAGACATTTTACCATTTCATTTCCCATGGCTGCATTGATATCTGTTTTTAAGGCAACGAAATCTTTGAAAGCTAAGTAAGTCTGCAAGCATTTATTTAATCTTGACACAAGACAATGTCCAGCGTCATCAGTTAATAACAAGAAACTTGTTGTTCTCTTGCAGCGTTAAATAGGTATCAGAGGATGTAAAGGTCACCTGTTTCTACGGCATACGGTTAACGAGGATGTCATGTGGCCTGTACAACGACCAACCGCCTGTATTTCCTCAATAAAAGTCATGTACTTATTAGAGATATATGGAGGAATGAGAAAATCCCAGTCTTCACCTAGATTTGAACTCGGGACAAGTGTGTTCGGAGACGAGCATCTTATCACTCAACCACCGCACCCCCTTATACAGTCACATATTTTACAGTCACGGTCAATGTTTAATTTTTTCTTATTCGTTTCGGTCGTTCCTACGGAAATGACGTTTTATTACGTCCTAGACTAAGCTTTCTGCGGGACCGTATTGGTTGCTAATGAGTAAGGTTGGAACTCGAAACCATCATGTTGACACTGCGAATCGCATACCACACGACCAGGCAGCAGACCTCTGATATGATAAAGTAAATCATTAGGCTCTAAGAAGACGATTGATTATTTTCCTCTGAAATGTGAATTTCAATAAAAAATCTAATACGAAGAAAGCTATCATATTACCTTGTAAGTAAATAGCATATAAGAAGCAGACCCACAGCAGGCCCACAGTAGGCCCACAGTAGGCCCACAGTATGTGAATTTTAGATCTCAACTATGCAGAAAAAGCTACTCCAGTTTTCTAAAAAGGCCAGACAACACTAGTATACTTATTTGTTTAAAAAAATGCATTGTTTCATTTTCTTTTTCTTAAAATAAAGTCAGCTCTTTAAAAAAAAATAACAAAGCAAAATCGAGCCATCTTAAATGCTGTTTGCTGTCAGCTGTTTGCACCGACTCTTTGAGGTTAAAACGGAAGGGAAAAAAAAGAATTTTTTTAAAAAGGCACACAACAAAAAATTGAAATGTGAATTATTTTTTTCTCTTCTGCTGAAATCCATTTTATCCACGAGAGTGTCGCCACAATTCGATAGCAAAACGCCCATAAAATTAATGATTTCAAATGCATCTCACGTTCTGAGGACTGCTACTTTCTTTCCATGAAGTGAGGGAATAAATACATGTATTGAAGAAAAAAATATATATCTACTAGATTCATGTATCCAATTCTAGTAAAATCAAAACAAAGTTGGGTTTTTTGTTGAACACTATTGATCTGTACTGTACTGTCTAGTATAAAAATAAATTACTTATTGGGTTTCATGATATTATTTTAACAAACGCATTGGAAACAGCCTTCCCCCCCCCCCATCTCTGATTTTTTTTTTACACTCTTTATATTTTTCTTACTTCTTTATCTTTTCTCTGTCTGTTTGTATGTCTGTCTGTCTCTCTCGTACTATGACCATACTAATCTTTCTCCATCACATCCATAGTCTTTATAAGCTTTAACTATTGCTGTACACCAACATTTTTTTTTCAAACTGTGGAGCGCGCCACATCTACGGGGAACGCGACATATTTAAATATACAAAAAAAATCTGCTTTAATTTTAATGCAATATAATTCCATGTTTGAAGAATAATTAAGTAAAAATGACAGTCTTTAATGAAAGGTTTTTTAATTCAGAGACGTTCTTCTAGTGTCTAACTCCTACTGTTTTCGTGAGAAGTGTCTGTAACAAGATTGATTTAGAAAAGGATTTTTTTAGAAAACATTTCAATGCGTCTTCGACAATGCGATTCTTCAGTCTACCAGTCTTTTTGTTTTTGTTGTAAAAACTGTCACTGAGTAGTTAAGCGCTTGTATTCCCAACCTGGGGTCCTGGGTTCGAATCTCGATGAAGACTGTGATTTTTAGGGTGCCCCTGAGTTTACCTAACTCTAATGGGTACTTAACATTAGTTGGGGAAAGAAAAGGTCGTTGTGCTAGCCGCATAGCACCCTCCTCGTTAACCGTTGGCCAGAGAAACAGGTGATCTTAACATCGCATGCCCTATGGATCGCGAGGTCGGAAAGGGGAACTTTACTTTTTACTTTTACTAGTTCCAATGTCTCAGACTTAAGCGTCGGCGCTTTATTCAACTATGAACATTGGACTACGATCTTCATCCCAAGAGAAGTATATGTCGTAGACTCCAGGGCAATGAATTCACGAAGCTCAGAATGTATATATATATAAAACAAAGCGAACCCTATTGAGGCAGTATACAACGCTAAGGTCCTAGATGGCTAAGATGGGGTAGGAGCTAACGTAAATTGTTGGTGTCAGAAGTGGGTCACTGCTAAAAGAGCAACACATTTTAATATGTGTGCCAAAAAAAGATTAAGCTATCTTTGAACATTTTAAATACTAATTAATAACTAATAAATTATCAGATAACTACCGATCTATTTTAGGAGGTAATCATCTTCTTTTTTGAAGTAACGTCTGTATTTTATAAGATAGATATATTTCTGTATAAATTACCCTCATTCATAAGAACGTCAAAACTGTTGGCAGTTGAACGCATTTTTTTTTTAAATTGGGAAATATTTTCTGATAGATATGATTATAATAAAAACTATAGCCTAGCTTTATTATCATTTGTTTCTTAAAGTTTGAGAGTCCTTTGGACATCGGCGTATTGTGCAATTAATAATTAGATTTGAATTGTGTCTTTGGTTCAGTCATGACAAAGTTAAAGAATGCGTGGTTTCGTAAAGAATAGGCTCCGCCGAGAGGCGTAGCAAGGGTGAGGGGACTCTACTTTAGTGTTTTTTATATTAAATATAAATGTTAAGCAAAATGCAGGGACCCCAAAGAGGTCAAGCCCCCCCGGGCCCCCCAAATGATGGCAAATTCCTAGCTACGCCAATGACTCCGCTTTGTTTCATTCAAATAAATGACAGTGTATCTTAAACTTTGCCCCCACATTTCGTCCAGCGTTAGGGCTCTTCCTATCTGTGAAATCATTTTGATTCGTCTTTTACCATGCCATTCTGGCTTCTACCCATCTTATAAATGTCAGAACAGTCAAATATCTTCCCACTGACACAGGCTACTGTTGGTTGACGTCTTCTACGTAAGAGAAACAGGCCCGCTAGTAGACGTCGCGCAAAACTTGAAGATAATTAAACAAAATTATAAAATAAAATGCTTTACTGCAATCTATTTTTTTTATTTTCCCATAATTCAAGAAAAGTCACTTTGAGGGTTGTTTATAAATAGAAACGAAAGATATGTAATTAATAAAAACTAAGGCTTAGTATCGTTATATTTTGTCTCTTAAAAATGTATAATTTTTATCCCAATTGGACACATAGTGTATAAAATATAAAGTCAAAGTATATTTGGACGGCTTATGGCTGATTATAATATTACTAACTATCCAACGATTCTTTAAACTCTACGAACGATATAAATGGGCGAATCTACTCAATTTGCTACTTGAAATATTCGACAGGGTGAAGAAAGTTGTACTTTTATTGTTGTTATAAATTGTTGTCTGAGTATTAAAAATGTAGTTAGGTTTAAAAAATGTGTTTTTTTGTTTAAGTAAGACTTGTTTCATTACCAATAAGGAACCAAGAAATTATACACATGAAACTATATAAATGAAGCTATATACATGAAACTATATACAAGAAACAATATACGTAATAATATATACAAGAAACAATATACGTAATAATATATACAAGAAACAATATACGTAATAATATACACATATACCTATATACATGAAACTCAGGGTCCATCTTAGGCCACTGCAACCTATGCGCCGCAGTGGGCCCGCACTTTCATAGGCCCCGCGCGATGCGAATTCTATGTGTAAATTATTAAATTAAACCATTTTAACTTATTATTAAAGGGTTCCTTGAATTCTTCTGAAATAATAAAATATATGAAAAAGTCATGAAAATCTCGTGAAATTATTAAAATCTTCTGGAAACTGATGCAAATCTCCTTATAACAGACAAAATTGTCATTTGGGGGTGTCATTCAATGTGGAAAACGCCAATCCTACTAGCGATTAAAAAAAAGGCATTGTCATTTTCATTTAATAAATAATAATGCGAATTTTAACCAAAACAAGTTTAAATACTTCATTTACTTTAATAGTCACTGGCATACAAATATAGATCTAAATCTATCTCGACCTCTTAAAAAAAACAAATCAAAAGCGATATTTTGCTAGTCGATAGTAAATCTAAAAGTCAGATCTGAATGTTTATCGGCTTGTTGTTGTATAACATCTCCTGGAGATGGCTCGTAAAGTTAATTTGACAGTGATTGTGTACTTAGTAAAGTATGAATAAAATGCAAAGACGAATTTATTTTCTAATACAAAATCTTAATATATTCACTTATCACAACCCAAAATTAGGCCCCGCGCCGAGCGTTTCGCATAGGGCCCCGCAACCTGTAGGACCGGCCCTGATGAAACTATATACATAAAACTATATACCACTTTTTCAAGAGGCGTTTGCAACTACCTCGATGCAATGTTTCTCTTGCAGACGACATGTCAAAACGTCTCCGCTGACGTGATTCTTCTCGTCTTTGTTGGAATTTCCGAAATTCTTACGACTGTGGTATAGATCATTACGATGACAACTTTAGAGTAACTGTAAAAGATAAGGGGCGACAAGTCGTGTTACTTAGCGCGAACATGATTTTGCAACGATCTCGCCATGGTATACGCTCGTACGCTAAATGTACATGCCCCACGATTAATGGTATTTGCCAGTTATGGCTGCCTGATTTTTTATGTGACAAATTTGGTTTCCGTATTTAAAAAAAAAAGAATGAATCGTGTGTTCTAGATGTCAAAAGAATGCATTTTTCAGCTCTGATTGCAAGAAAACTTTTCAACGTCGGAATGTCTCAAGCTGATTTTTTAAAATATGTTCTCTTTGTATTAAGAGATAAAGGAGTTGTAGACGCTAAGAGATAAATGACATTGAAGACGCTAAGAGATAAAGGCGTTGTAGACTCTAAGAGATAAATGACATTGAAGACGCTAAGAGATAAAGGCGTTGTAGACGCTAAGAGATAAATGACATTGAAGACGCTAGGAGAAAAAGGCGTTGTAGAAAAAAATTGGTAAGCCCAGAACGGAGTGAAATACATTGAGCCAGGGCTCCCGCAGACCTTTGCTGGTTGTGAAGGGAATTTATATCATCTAAAGAAAGAACTTTTCTTGTATTCAAAACTTAACTAAAACAAAATTAACGAAAAATTAATGAAACATGATAAAAAACAATGAAAAGACTACACGCACTATCAGTACAGACCATTCCTTGTTTACATTTGGATTCCAAAAATACTATAACTTAGCATGTTAAAGAAACCGGAATAAAAATGTTGTTAAATGTCTTCAAGTGTCTTTTTCTTTTTCATTTTATTCTTAATACATTCCCGGGAGTCTACAGATTAGGGGAAGAGGCGAACGAATTTTTTATCGTTTAAGAGGGCGCTTTTAGTAAAAATTTGAGAAACCCTGTATTAATCTTATGTTGCTGTATAACTTGTCTTACCTTGGAGAAATAGTGCCTCTTGCCCTTGAAACATTAGGGATGTCTTGTCTCCAGAGGGCGCTCTCTCCCTTCTACCTGGCTAATGGTCGTGTGTAAAGGGGGGTGTCACTAGTAAGTTTCAGAGACATTAAATTTACTTTTTTCAAAGCGTTAAAAATACAATGTAATATGTTATCCATTTCTACAATTATATCTCTGCAGTTTACGTATGTTCGGTCGTCTCCCATTTATTGCCCTTTAAATCAATACAGAATCTGATTGACTCCTGTGTACTGACACAGCTATACAGTGACAGCAGCCCAAAGAAACTGAAGCCATCTATTTATAATGTCGGTAATAAACTAGGATCAGGGATTCTCTCGTACATTTAAAACAAGGGGGAGGGGGAGGTTTACCCTGCTCAGACCTAGCAGAAACAGACAGGATCTTTTTTTTAAATTGTTACATGAATGGTTCTAAATAAGCACAAAATCTATGTAGCTAGAATAAAATAATTAGCCTCTTGTTTCTAATGTGTCACTCTAAGGTTCAACGAAATAGCTTCAGGCTTTACAAAACTACAATAATCTAAGAATTGAACCGAAAACCTTTAAGTACAATAATGATAGTTCTGCTGAAATTTTAAGTTGAGTCATCCCATTAAAACATTACCACAATTAATAATTAAATCATTTGAGAATGTCAATAAGTGTTGTATACAGTATCTTTTATTCACTTAACAATAGTACCAGCCTGAAGCTTTTTATTTTTATTTTATTTTTTTGTAAATGTATGAGCCATGGCAATGTACTAGATGCTAACCAACTTTTAAGTAAAAAATCAATAAAGCTAACACCTATTGACTAATTGACATTTTGTTTTGCTTTTAAGTCGGTCTGATACACTGAGAATAAAATTAAATGATGGCTTAGTCATCACGAGATGTTCACGCGCCCGGAGTGTACTGCTGTCATGAGTACATTGTTCTGGAATCACCAGATTGACAAGCCTTTAGTTAAACAGTTGGCACAGCTGATGAACTTTGCACGTCAGGCAGTAACGGCACAAAGATACAACATTAGTGTACAGTGTACAAACTTCATCATAAGTAACGTTTAGTGAATAAGCATATACAGTGTGGTAGCAAGGAATTTGCCATCATTAGGGGGCCCTGGGGGCTTAACCTCTCAGGTGGGGGGGGGGTCCCTGCATTTTGCGTAATATTTAATATTTAATGTAAATTAAAATTCGAACACTAATTAGGGGGACGCCTCAAGTGGGGGCCCGGAGGAATTTTCACATTTCCCCCCCCCCCCCCTTTCACACCCTAGCTACGCCAGTGATACTAAATATACATGTTAATAGATGACATTCGAGAAGCAGATATTATAGACATTATATATGTTATTTGAAAGTGCAGGAATATTCTGTATTGCCCACTTAGAGTTGTATACTGTATAGTCCTACAATGTATAAGGCTACGAAAGGTATTGTGGTTTCTTAGATTTACGGTATATCCAATATAAAGACCGTTGCTCTATACACTTTGCTATAAAAAAATACATATGCAATGTAACATACCTTATGCATTTTACTGCAGAATGCATTATGTTAAAATGTACTTAAATCTTTTTTGTTTAATAATTTTCAAACAGCGTACCTTTCGTGCTATGCGCATATTCAATACGCTCTGGACAAATATCTTTCGATGGTCCCTGGAGGAGGCGGGCGGGGGAGGGGGAGGGTATACAACGAGTAAACATAAACAGTATTTGTGCTGCTCAGTTCACTCAGCTTGAGCCGGAATGCGAACAACAGCACTTTGAATAGGTAGCCAAGCGGTCGGTTTAGGCCACTCAGCCACACATGTCATCTTTTGAAATGAAACGAATTCATCGTTAGATCCTCTACCCCCCCCCCCCCCCCAAAAAAATGGGCCAGTTTTAATGCATTTAAATGTTGCACCTTGACAAGGTCAACTGATCGGAGACACCGCCACGCCAAAGTGTATAAACAGGTGGCGGGTGAATGTGAACATAGAGTTGAAGCTAGGTGCTGAAACAAATGATACATACATATATTAAACATAAATGAATAACAGCACCAGGGACCAAGTTTTTAAGAGAGAAAGTAGTGAATTAAAATGCTACGAAAATAAGGGCATGCGCCGACCGAGGCTCGAACCTGTGACTCCGGATTCGACACCACCGCCTAGCGATAACGCACCAAGCGAAACTAACCTCTAGACCATCGGAATGTCCAAAAAACATTCTTCTGATCCAGAGTCATTTCGCCCGTATGCAAATTACCACCCCAGTGGTCAAAGGTCACAAGCCCCAGCTAGCCCCTCCCCCACCCTCGCAGCATCCGTTCACTAACAATTTCGATAGAGCCTACACAGACAGCCGTTAGGCATGTATTAGACAAACGATGGCTCTATCTAATTGTATATCTCTCACAAAGACAAGTGGACAACATAAACACATTACATATAGAAGCTTCAGTGGGTACGAGCAATAATGCTGTAAATGTAAACATAGAGTTGAAGCTAGGTGCTGAAACAAATGATACATACATATATTAAACATAAATGAATAACAGCACCAGGGACCAAGTTTTTAAGAGAGAAAGTAGTGAATTAAAATGCTACGAAAATAAGGGCATGCGCCGACCGAGGCTCGAACCTGTGACTCCGGATTCGACACCACCGCCTAGCGATAACGCACCAAGCGAAACTAACCTCTAGACCATCGGAATGTCCAAAAAACATTCTTCTGATCCAGAGTCATTTCGCCCGTATGCAAATTACCACCCCAGTGGTCAAAGGTCACAAGCCCCAGCTAGCCCCTCCCCCACCCTCGCAGCATCCGTTCACTAACAATTTCGATAGAGCCTACACAGACAGCCGTTAGGCATGTATTAGACAAACGATGGCTCTATCTAATTGTATATCTCTCACAAAGACAAGTGGACAACATAAACACATTACATATAGAAGCTTCAGTGGGTACGAGCAATAATGCTGTAAATGTAAACATAGAGTTGAAGCTAGGTGCTGAAACAAATGATACATACATATATTAAACATAAATGAATAACAGCACCAGGGACCAAGTTTTTAAGAGAGAAAGTAGTGAATTAAAATGCTACGAAAATAAGGGCATGCGCCGACCGAGGCTCGAACCTGTGACTCCGGATTCGACACCACCGCCTAGCGATAACGCACCAAGCGAAACTAACCTCTAGACCATCGGAATGTCCAAAAAACATTCTTCTGATCCAGAGTCATTTCGCCCGTATGCAAATTACCACCCCAGTGGTCAAAGGTCACAAGCCCCAGCTAGCCCCTCCCCCACCCTCGCAGCATCCGTTCACTAACAATTTCGATAGAGCCTACACAGACAGCCGTTAGGCATGTATTAGACAAACGATGGCTCTATCTAATTGTATATCTCTCACAAAGACAAGTGGACAACATAAACACATTACATATAGAAGCTTCAGTGGGTACGAGCAATAATGCTGTAAATGTAAACATAGAGTTGAAGCTAGGTGCTGAAACAAATGATACATACATATATTAAACATAAATGAATAACAGCACCAGGGACCAAGTTTTTAAGAGAGAAAGTAGTGAATTAAAATGCTACGAAAATAAGGGCATGCGCCGACCGAGGCTCGAACCTGTGACTCCGGATTCGACACCACCGCCTAGCGATAACGCACCAAGCGAAACTAACCTCTAGACCATCGGAATGTCCAAAAAACATTCTTCTGATCCAGAGTCATTTCGCCCGTATGCAAATTACCACCCCAGTGGTCAAAGGTCACAAGCCCCAGCTAGCCCCTCCCCCACCCTCGCAGCATCCGTTCACTAACAATTTCGATAGAGCCTACACAGACAGCCGTTAGGCATGTATTAGACAAACGATGGCTCTATCTAATTGTATATCTCTCACAAAGACAAGTGGACAACATAAACACATTACATATAGAAGCTTCAGTGGGTACGAGCAATAATGCTGTAAATGTAAACATAGAGTTGAAGCTAGGTGCTGAAACAAATGATACATACATATATTAAACATAAATGAATAACAGCACCAGGGACCAAGTTTTTAAGAGAGAAAGTAGTGAATTAAAATGCTACGAAAATAAGGGCATGCGCCGACCGAGGCTCGAACCTGTGACTCCGGATTCGACACCACCGCCTAGCGATAACGCACCAAGCGAAACTAACCTCTAGACCATCGGAATGTCCAAAAAACATTCTTCTGATCCAGAGTCATTTCGCCCGTATGCAAATTACCACCCCAGTGGTCAAAGGTCACAAGCCCCAGCTAGCCCCTCCCCCACCCTCGCAGCATCCGTTCACTAACAATTTCGATAGAGCCTACACAGACAGCCGTTAGGCATGTATTAGACAAACGATGGCTCTATCTAATTGTATATCTCTCACAAAGACAAGTGGACAACATAAACACATTACATATAGAAGCTTCAGTGGGTACGAGCAATAATGCTGTAAATGTAAACATAGAGTTGAAGCTAGGTGCTGAAACAAATGATACATACATATATTAAACATAAATGAATAACAGCACCAGGGACCAAGTTTTTAAGAGAGAAAGTAGTGAATTAAAATGCTACGAAAATAAGGGCATGCGCCGACCGAGGCTCGAACCTGTGACTCCGGATTCGACACCACCGCCTAGCGATAACGCACCAAGCGAAACTAACCTCTAGACCATCGGAATGTCCAAAAAACATTCTTCTGATCCAGAGTCATTTCGCCCGTATGCAAATTACCACCCCAGTGGTCAAAGGTCACAAGCCCCAGCTAGCCCCTCCCCCACCCTCGCAGCATCCGTTCACTAACAATTTCGATAGAGCCTACACAGACAGCCGTTAGGCATGTATTAGACAAACGATGGCTCTATCTAATTGTATATCTCTCACAAAGACAAGTGGACAACATAAACACATTACATATAGAAGCTTCAGTGGGTACGAGCAATAATGCTGTAAATGTAAACATAGAGTTGAAGCTAGGTGCTGAAACAAATGATACATACATATATTAAACATAAATGAATAACAGCACCAGGGACCAAGTTTTTAAGAGAGAAAGTAGTGAATTAAAATGCTACGAAAATAAGGGCATGCGCCGACCGAGGCTCGAACCTGTGACTCCGGATTCGACACCACCGCCTAGCGATAACGCACCAAGCGAAACTAACCTCTAGACCATCGGAATGTCCAAAAAACATTCTTCTGATCCAGAGTCATTTCGCCCGTATGCAAATTACCACCCCAGTGGTCAAAGGTCACAAGCCCCAGCTAGCCCCTCCCCCACCCTCGCAGCATCCGTTCACTAACAATTTCGATAGAGCCTACACAGACAGCCGTTAGGCATGTATTAGACAAACGATGGCTCTATCTAATTGTATATCTCTCACAAAGACAAGTGGACAACATAAACACATTACATATAGAAGCTTCAGTGGGTACGAGCAATAATGCTGTAAATGTAAACATAGAGTTGAAGCTAGGTGCTGAAACAAATGATACATACATATATTAAACATAAATGAATAACAGCACCAGGGACCAAGTTTTTAAGAGAGAAAGTAGTGAATTAAAATGCTACGAAAATAAGGGCATGCGCCGACCGAGGCTCGAACCTGTGACTCCGGATTCGACACCACCGCCTAGCGATAACGCACCAAGCGAAACTAACCTCTAGACCATCGGAATGTCCAAAAAACATTCTTCTGATCCAGAGTCATTTCGCCCGTATGCAAATTACCACCCCAGTGGTCAAAGGTCACAAGCCCCAGCTAGCCCCTCCCCCACCCTCGCAGCATCCGTTCACTAACAATTTCGATAGAGCCTACACAGACAGCCGTTAGGCATGTATTAGACAAACGATGGCTCTATCTAATTGTATATCTCTCACAAAGACAAGTGGACAACATAAACACATTACATATAGAAGCTTCAGTGGGTACGAGCAATAATGCTGTAAATGTAAACATAGAGTTGAAGCTAGGTGCTGAAACAAATGATACATACATATATTAAACATAAATGAATAACAGCACCAGGGACCAAGTTTTTAAGAGAGAAAGTAGTGAATTAAAATGCTACGAAAATAAGGGCATGCGCCGACCGAGGCTCGAACCTGTGACTCCGGATTCGACACCACCGCCTAGCGATAACGCACCAAGCGAAACTAACCTCTAGACCATCGGAATGTCCAAAAAACATTCTTCTGATCCAGAGTCATTTCGCCCGTATGCAAATTACCACCCCAGTGGTCAAAGGTCACAAGCCCCAGCTAGCCCCTCCCCCACCCTCGCAGCATCCGTTCACTAACAATTTCGATAGAGCCTACACAGACAGCCGTTAGGCATGTATTAGACAAACGATGGCTCTATCTAATTGTATATCTCTCACAAAGACAAGTGGACAACATAAACACATTACATATAGAAGCTTCAGTGGGTACGAGCAATAATGCTGTAAATGTAAACATAGAGTTGAAGCTAGGTGCTGAAACAAATGATACATACATATATTAAACATAAATGAATAACAGCACCAGGGACCAAGTTTTTAAGAGAGAAAGTAGTGAATTAAAATGCTACGAAAATAAGGGCATGCGCCGACCGAGGCTCGAACCTGTGACTCCGGATTCGACACCACCGCCTAGCGATAACGCACCAAGCGAAACTAACCTCTAGACCATCGGAATGTCCAAAAAACATTCTTCTGATCCAGAGTCATTTCGCCCGTATGCAAATTACCACCCCAGTGGTCAAAGGTCACAAGCCCCAGCTAGCCCCTCCCCCACCCTCGCAGCATCCGTTCACTAACAATTTCGATAGAGCCTACACAGACAGCCGTTAGGCATGTATTAGACAAACGATGGCTCTATCTAATTGTATATCTCTCACAAAGACAAGTGGACAACATAAACACATTACATATAGAAGCTTCAGTGGGTACGAGCAATAATGCTGTAAATGTAAACATAGAGTTGAAGCTAGGTGCTGAAACAAATGATACATACATATATTAAACATAAATGAATAACAGCACCAGGGACCAAGTTTTTAAGAGAGAAAGTAGTGAATTAAAATGCTACGAAAATAAGGGCATGCGCCGACCGAGGCTCGAACCTGTGACTCCGGATTCGACACCACCGCCTAGCGATAACGCACCAAGCGAAACTAACCTCTAGACCATCGGAATGTCCAAAAAACATTCTTCTGATCCAGAGTCATTTCGCCCGTATGCAAATTACCACCCCAGTGGTCAAAGGTCACAAGCCCCAGCTAGCCCCTCCCCCACCCTCGCATGCCCTTTTTTTCGTAGCATTTTAATTCACTACTTTCTCTCTTAAAAACTTGGTCCCTGGTGCTGTTATTCATTTATGTTTAATATATGTATGTATCATTTGTTTCAGCACCTAGCTTCAACTCTATGTTTACATTTACAGCATTATTGCTCGTACCCACTGAAGCTTCTATATGTAATGTGTTTATGTTGTCCACTTGTCTTTGTGAGAGATATACAATTAGATAGAGCCATCGTTTGTCTAATACATGCCTAACGGCTGTCTGTGTAGGCTCTATCGAAATTGTTAGTGAACGGATGCTGCGAGGGTGGGGGAGGGGCTAGCTGGGGCTTGTGACCTTTGACCACTGGGGTGGTAATTTGCATACGGGCGAAATGACTCTGGATCAGAAGAATGTTTTTTGGACATTCCGATGGTCTAGAGGTTAGTTTCGCTTGGTGCGTTATCGCTAGGCGGTGGTGTCGAATCCGGAGTCACAGGTTCGAGCCTCGGTCGGCGCATGCCCTTATTTTCGTAGCATTTTAATTCACTACTTTCTCTCTTAAAAACTTGGTCCCTGGTGCTGTTATTCATTTATGTTTAATATATGTATGTATCATTTGTTTCAGCACCTAGCTTCAACTCTATGTTTACATTTACAGCATTATTGCTCGTACCCACTGAAGCTTCTATATGTAATGTGTTTATGTTGTCCACTTGTCTTTGTGAGAGATATACAATTAGATAGAGCCATCGTTTGTCTAATACATGCCTAACGGCTGTCTGTGTAGGCTCTATCGAAATTGTTAGTGAACGGATGCTGCGAGGGTGGGGGAGGGGCTAGCTGGGGCTTGTGACCTTTGACCACTGGGGTGGTAATTTGCATACGGGCGAAATGACTCTGGATCAGAAGAATGTTTTTTGGACATTCCGATGGTCTAGAGGTTAGTTTCGCTTGGTGCGTTATCGCTAGGCGGTGGTGTCGAATCCGGAGTCACAGGTTCGAGCCTCGGTCGGCGCATGCCCTTATTTTCGTAGCATTTTAATTCACTACTTTCTCTCTTAAAAACTTGGTCCCTGGTGCTGTTATTCATTTATGTTTAATATATGTATGTATCATTTGTTTCAGCACCTAGCTTCAACTCTATGTTTACATTTACAGCATTATTGCTCGTACCCACTGAAGCTTCTATATGTAATGTGTTTATGTTGTCCACTTGTCTTTGTGAGAGATATACAATTAGATAGAGCCATCGTTTGTCTAATACATGCCTAACGGCTGTCTGTGTAGGCTCTATCGAAATTGTTAGTGAACGGATGCTGCGAGGGTGGGGGAGGGGCTAGCTGGGGCTTGTGACCTTTGACCACTGGGGTGGTAATTTGCATACGGGCGAAATGACTCTGGATCAGAAGAATGTTTTTTGGACATTCCGATGGTCTAGAGGTTAGTTTCGCTTGGTGCGTTATCGCTAGGCGGTGGTGTCGAATCCGGAGTCACAGGTTCGAGCCTCGGTCGGCGCATGCCCTTATTTTCGTAGCATTTTAATTCACTACTTTCTCTCTTAAAAACTTGGTCCCTGGTGCTGTTATTCATTTATGTTTAATATATGTATGTATCATTTGTTTCAGCACCTAGCTTCAACTCTATGTTTACATTTACAGCATTATTGCTCGTACCCACTGAAGCTTCTATATGTAATGTGTTTATGTTGTCCACTTGTCTTTGTGAGAGATATACAATTAGATAGAGCCATCGTTTGTCTAATACATGCCTAACGGCTGTCTGTGTAGGCTCTATCGAAATTGTTAGTGAACGGATGCTGCGAGGGTGGGGGAGGGGCTAGCTGGGGCTTGTGACCTTTGACCACTGGGGTGGTAATTTGCATACGGGCGAAATGACTCTGGATCAGAAGAATGTTTTTTGGACATTCCGATGGTCTAGAGGTTAGTTTCGCTTGGTGCGTTATCGCTAGGCGGTGGTGTCGAATCCGGAGTCACAGGTTCGAGCCTCGGTCGGCGCATGCCCTTATTTTCGTAGCATTTTAATTCACTACTTTCTCTCTTAAAAACTTGGTCCCTGGTGCTGTTATTCATTTATGTTTAATATATGTATGTATCATTTGTTTCAGCACCTAGCTTCAACTCTATGTTTACATTTACAGCATTATTGCTCGTACCCACTGAAGCTTCTATATGTAATGTGTTTATGTTGTCCACTTGTCTTTGTGAGAGATATACAATTAGATAGAGCCATCGTTTGTCTAATACATGCCTAACGGCTGTCTGTGTAGGCTCTATCGAAATTGTTAGTGAACGGATGCTGCGAGGGTGGGGGAGGGGCTAGCTGGGGCTTGTGACCTTTGACCACTGGGGTGGTAATTTGCATACGGGCGAAATGACTCTGGATCAGAAGAATGTTTTTTGGACATTCCGATGGTCTAGAGGTTAGTTTCGCTTGGTGCGTTATCGCTAGGCGGTGGTGTCGAATCCGGAGTCACAGGTTCGAGCCTCGGTCGGCGCATGCCCTTATTTTCGTAGCATTTTAATTCACTACTTTCTCTCTTAAAAACTTGGTCCCTGGTGCTGTTATTCATTTATGTTTAATATACGGGTGAATGTGGGACCACTTTTTGTTTTGTAGCGGCCCATGGCAGCACTACTTGAAAGACGCATCAACGTAGTATTATTCTCCTCCTCTATAAAAAAACAAAACAACAACAACTAAATTAAAGATACGCCTTTGAAACTCAGTCGCACAACTTTACTAGCATGCTCACAGCCGCTACCCACTTCTTTCCAGCACATTAGAGCTGGCGAGAATAGACGAGAATCTAGTCTTCTTTAAAAAGAAAACCTTTGAAGAAAAGAGATCGTTAGCGCGAGGATAAATACTGCTGTACTTTGAATGGGGGATGGGAAAGAGAGAGGGGGAGGAGAAGGGGGGGCTGGTATTTAGTTAAGCCAGTTTCCGTGTTTTGGTCACCCCAGACTATTCATCGAACCTCCCAGAGTCTGTCAGTGCCAGCTCTCATGCTCACGTCGCCGGAAAAAAAAACAAAAAAAAAGAAATACGGAAGAATTCTAATATGCGATATAACAGATCTGCATGCTTGTTTTGTTTTTTTTGTGTTTTTTTTTTGGAGTGTCGGAAATGACTTAGCATAAAAATTATGGCTAAAATATTTTCTCTTGATTTTACAACAGTAACTTAATTCCCAGTACATAACTTGAAATACAACTGCCTTTGTGACATTTATTAAAGTGACTGCCAATCTTTAAAAATATCATCCATTATTTACAATATATATACATATATGAATGCACCATAAGTGTTTCTAAAACAACTGGTTGAAACTGTTCTGACTTGCCATTACAAGCGTTAAAGTCCACAACCTCAGGATCAGGCAGCCATATGCCGAGATAGGGACTATCTTATTAGAAAACGGAAAGAAAGAATATATAATATATGTAAATAAAGATATATATTTGAGAGAGAGAGAGAGAGAAACAGACAGACAGATAGAACAGATAGATAGATAGATAGATAGATAGATAGATAGATAGATAGATAGATAGATAGATAGATAGATAGATAGATAGATAGATAGATAGATAGATAAATAGATAGATAGATAGATAGATAGATAGATAGATAGATAGATAGATAGGTAGATAGATAGATGGATGGATGGATGGATGGATGGATTGTTTGAGAAATTTCAATAAGTCTCTGGAAAAAATTATATAAGGGTAAGCTATAATAGTCTCATGAATAAAAACTTCTTATCCATGTTTTATATATTTAATAAACTCTTCAAACTCTTCAATGAAAAAGTTAAATTTTAGCACCCACGTCTTGGAGACATCTTAAAATGAAAAAGGAAACAAATTACGAAGCACCAAGACGCGAACAAGCATTTCATCGCAGTCGTCTCACTGCAGTCTCGGTGCTTTAAAGGTAGCACGGGTCATTAACCCGTTCAGAGAGACACGTCGTGGAGATCTTGGCCCGGGCGAAGAAGACAGTAGGTTATTTCCGGGCCAAGATTTCTGGCCCACGTTAATAGTTAATGGCTAACGATTTTCTCATCTGACTCCGAGGCTAGGGCGATAATGATATTGAGACTCGTCCCCTGCGTGAGACCGGATATAGCCTTATGCTGTCGTCAAGGGCGCTGCTAACGACACACTTAACGACAAGGGGAAGAAACGCGTAGATATATGTAACAATAAATTAAACTTTTCAAAAACAATAAATAGAGGCTGACGTTCAAGTTTGTTGACCACTGGAGAAAAAAAACTTTAAAGAAATTGACAGCATGCAATACTCAAAAACATAGGTGCAATATGCCTGCTGTGTGTTTCCGAGCTGTTCGTTTCATAAGTTTTTGAAGTTCCATCAGAAATAAAGAATATTACGACCTGGTCCAAATCTCCTAAAAGTCGACAGGGACTGATGGCGGGCAGGCTTCAAACTATTATGATTAAAACCCGAAACACACACCACAAATCCAGGCAGCAATTTTGAGTAACAGTGAAATCAAAATGTAAATGAAAATGAACTCAACTCTTCATGTGCGTGTGTCTAGCATATCTAGTACATATTTCTGTAAAAGTTAAGCATTAGCGCCATGTTGGGCGTTAGGAAAATATAAAAGGGGAGTGCTTACAATTCCCCGTCCCCATAAAAACAATCCGCTCCTCTGTCACAACAGCTAATTACATAACTAAGTTTTACGAAAACATCAAGTACCGATACACTCTAATTATAGGTAATTACGAAATTAAAAAGAAAAAAATATGACTAAGCGTGTAAGGCTTAGAGCTATCGCCCTTGTTTTGTATCTCATTCTTACATTTATGTATTATATTTCCGAAACTGGACTCGATTTGTATGGACAAAGTAGTGCCCTGGGGAATATTTAAAAGGGGGGGGGGGGTCATTTTAGGAGTTAGGGTTACGTTGGATAATAAGTTCCGGCTGCTCTGTTCACCAGTCTTCATTATCTATTTTTAGCTCAGACGTTCCTTTTTCAGGTTCCGGTGTTTTCATGAACCTCTAAATCTCACACTTTATAATGAGGTATCGGTCACATAGTAAATACATGAATGTTTCATCATTGCGCGCATGCGTGTCTGTGTCAGTACGTGGTTGTGTGTGAGCGTGTGTGTGTTTGTGTAATTTTTAAAGATTTATTCACATTTATTTTTTGGTTTTATTTCTTTCACTTTTCGGAAAGCTTTGGGAAATGATGAATGGTCATCCTCATCAATTCATCTCTATCGGACATCTCACCAAGGACAGATGTAGCTTGCTTCTCTTATCCAACCTTCGCTGCTGACCGGGGGAGGAGCAGGAAGAAATGTTTGAGACGAGGAATAGCGAGAGTGAGGGCCTATGGTCACTCACCGGGAGACACGATGCTCAGTACTTGTAAGTGACTGCACTAAAGTGAAACAATCCAACAGAGAATACAATTTGGTCAATGGTCTTTTTTTTTTCTATAGCACTAGCCATGTAGGTAAGTTCATGTAAACTCTACTTAGTATCTACTTTATCTCTTGACTTAATAGAGAAGTACATTGATTTTCGTTCGACTCTCTTGGTGCATTGGGTTTGAAACACTTAAATTCAGATCTGAAACCAATGGTTGTCTTAATAAGGTGGAAATCCTCAATATTAGAGTAAACATTTTAAAGTGCTTAAATAAGTATGGATGACCACTAAAGGCAATTTTTTTTAGCGAATTTCAAGGTGGACGGTGCAACACAGATGTTTCCAGTTCTGACACCAGCTTAAATGGTATAGAGGAGAAGACTGGCAGCAGAACGTTTCCGACAAAAAGACTGTTGGAGATCTCTTACAAAGTCTGAGGGATACTTATTGTAGACCTTAAAGAGTGCTACTGCAGAGGACAATGTAGACTGCGAAATAAGAACTTCAATCAGCCAATAGATTTGGTGAAATGTGTAGATCACAGCTGGGGCGACGCAACCTCAGGAAATAGTGCACCCCCTCCTTGATCTTCCGACTCGAACACAAGCCAATTGCTATCCAGGCTTGAAAGGTTATTTACTAAAAACATTTGAGACCAACCCAACAACTATTTAGCACTCTCTAAACTCTATAGTTTATGTTTTAAACTAAAATTTAGCAAAGCCTACAAACTTTCTTCAATTGAAACTGTACTCAAGTAAGATGTGGGAAATATAAATATTTTTCTTATTGATTTATATAATCAATGTTTTTTTTTTTATTTTAAATGTTCACGAGTAAAAAAAATGGGACTGGGTTTCAAAATGTTTGGTTTCTGGCAAAACGGCATTGGATACCCCTCAGTGTTTGGAAGACAGAGAGGACTGTTTGCCTCACTTCGTTACAGGTAGTTGTTACGTATCTAGGTAACAATGCCTAGATACTATTGTTTTTTTTTCTTGACCTGTAGGTTGTCTGCCCCTTTGTGTAATAAGTTTTTTTTTATTTTATTCTTCAAGAGTCAAGCCACACAGACAGTGACCGGTCCTTGACCTATGTGTGTACCTCTGGTTGAAAGGAGGGTGTTTTTTTTTTTCTTTGCTTCTGTCTCTTTGAAGAGCGTTCTAGATCTGGGTGTTGATGACTTTCTGTTCTAGAAATTACCAGATATCGACGCGCGGTAGATTATATAAAGACCGCTCGCGTAACGTTGACAGACAGACATACGGAGACAGCCGTGAGACAGAATAGCGGAGACATTGCGTGACCCGTGCGTGGTATACCAATTGATCGTGTAAGTTAAGATTTTTTTTTTCAAGGCCTTGCTTGTATTTGTAATTATATTTTCAAACTCTTGTATTGTAATATTTTTACATACCATTTTTGTAAAAGGGTTTTGGTCAACCCTTCCATTTTGTATTGAGTTATATTATGATTAAACATTAAGTTGATATTTTACCTTCCGATTTCTTGTGTCATTTTTTTTTGTTATTCATTGTAAGTCTCTGATTAAATTCAGACTTAAGATAAGTGACACAACTACCTTTTTCTATTGTCACGTTCCCCTAGGCAAGCCATTTAAAAGTAGAATTCAATTTGTAATACGTGACAAAAGAAGTTTGAGGGCTTTCGTCCCGGATATTTTTCTGAACCTATTTTCGTCTTACTTAAGTAATTTTGTAAAGGCGAAGTTGACTTTAACAAAAAATTTTTTTTTGTGTCAAAGAGTCGGAAGTAAAGTATCAATAGTATTGACCAAACTCTCTTAAGGTTTTTTTGTTGTACTGATTTTGTACTGTATATTTACATTGTATACATATTTTTTTGTTTGTAATAGTTGTTAGTTAGTCATGGATATTCAGGTTTTTCTTGCAAATCCCTCTGTGGAAGAGCTTGATGCTTGTACTAGGAAGGAACTGGTCCTTATTTCTAAACAGTTAGGGTTAAAAATAAAATCAAATGCCCTTAAACAAGAAATCAGAGATAACATTGTAATCCATTATGTAGACGAGGAAGTGTTTTCTGAAGACCTTTTAGAAACCCTTAGACCCGATGAGGGTAAATCAGATTTAGAACTTCAGATAAAATTAAAACAGATGGAAATAGAAGCCCAGAAAGAAATTAAACAAAAAGAATTAGAGCTTGCAGCGGCTAGAGAGCAGAAAGAAATTAAACAAAAAGAATTAGAGCTTGCAGCGGCTAGAGAGCAAGAAATTAAACAAAAAGAATTAGAGCTTGCAGCGGCTAGAGAGCAGAAAGAAATGGAAATGAAATTACAAATAGAGTTAAAAAAATTAGAGTTAGCTGCTAATGTAAGACCAGATTCTTCCCCTGCCAGTCATACTGCTGAAGCAACAAAATTTTTGAAAATAATTCCACGCTTTAATGAAGCCACAATTGACAATTATTTTCCACAATTTGAACTTGCTGTGAAAAATTTTAATGTACCTGAAACTTTGTGGCCCACTTTGCTGCAAACAGTTTTGACTGGTAGAGCTGCAGAGGTATTTTGTTCTTTGACCATTGAACAACAAAAAGATTATAATGTTGTTAAGGCCTTAATTCTTAAGGCATATGAACTTGTTCCGGAAGCTTACCGAAAGCAGTTCAGGGATTGTCGCAAATCGGATGGCCAAACCCATGTAGAATTCCTGCGGGAAAAGGTGCGACGCTTTGAGAAATGGCTCACTTCCAGGGAAATCGGCACCGACTTTGAAAAATTCAAGAACCTAATGCTGATGGAAGAGTTCAAGAGTTGTGTGCGGCTGGACGTCCGTACGCATATAGCTGATCGTGGCGAGGAAGATGTGCACAAGGCTGCAGTGTTGGCAGACAATTATATAATATCACATCAATTTGCCAAGTATACGACGGATGTCAAGCCAAAACAAGTCAAACAGCCTGAGTCCACTGCTAGCAACTCCATCAAGAACAGCAGTACAAATGACAGAAAACCTACTACAAGTAAAGCTACTTGTTCCTACTGCAAACGAGAAGGCCATAAAATTGACGATTGCTGGAAACTGAAGAAGAGAAACGAAAAAGCTCCTTCAAAAGTCAGCGCTTGCACAGTACAGTGGTCGTCGAGGTTTACTCCCTCATCATCAAGTCATATCAAGAATACCTCGACACCACCTGTTTCAAATGTATTGACTGTACAAGACTCTCCGAAAATGTCTCCACGATGTTCAAATGACTCAACAGTGAGTTCTTCAAATTCATCTTTACGATGTTCTAATGACTCAAACAAGAGTTTTTCAAATACATCAAGCCGATGTTCCAATGACTCAAACAAGAGTTTTTCAAATACATCAAGCCGATGTTCCAATGACTCAATCAAGAGTTTTTCAAATACATCAAGCCGATGTTCCAATGACTCAAACAAGAGTTTTTCAAATACATCAAGCCGATGTTCCAATGACTCAAACAAGAGTTTTTCAAATACATCAAGCCGATGTTCCAATGACTCTATCCAGAGTTCCCATAATACATCACCCCGATGTTCCAATGACTCTATCCAGAGTTCCCATAATACATCACCCCGATGTTTCAATGACTCTATCCAGAGTTCCCATAATACATCATCCCGATGTTCCCATGACTCTATCAAGAGTTCCCATAAGACATCACCCCGATGTTCTAATGACTCCATCAAGAGTTCTCCAAATACATCCAAAAGATGTTCTACTGACTCAAGAAAGAGTTTCTCCACTGCGTCTCCTAGAGATGTCAATGACTCCAGCGAGAGTTCGACCCAAGTCCAGTCTGCATCAACTAAAATTGATGTTTTATTAGAGGATTTTAAGCCTTTCATTTCGGAAGGATTCGTATCACTACCCGGTGATTCTACAAGTCTACGACCTATCACCATTTTGAGAGACACAGGTGCCTCACAATCGCTACTTTTAGAGGGTATCTTGCCCTTGTCAAAATCATCATCGACTGGGAAGAGCATCCTGTTACGAGGCGTAGAGCTTGGATGTATAGATGTGCCTCTACATCTAATCGACATAAAGTCAAATCTCATTACTGGACCGGTTGTTGTAGGTGTCCGACCAACATTACCATTGGAAGGCATCTCATTGCTGTTAGGCAATGACTTAGCAGGTGGAAAGGTGATAGCCGAACCCATCGTCACTCAAACACCCGACTTATCTGCCACACCCGAGGAAGACCTAGAGTTATATCCAGCGTGTGCAGTAACAAGGGCAATGAGGTTGAAAGCATCTCAAGAAGAGAACGTCATCAAAGCCAACAGTAACCACGATGATGTGGACTTGAGCACCACATTCTTTGCTTCTCTTGAAGAAGAACCAACGCCAAATTCTGAAAAGCCGGCATCAACTCGAAAACAGTTGATTGAGGACCAAAAGAAGGATCCAGAGCTCGCCAAACTCCGAGAAACCGCAATGACATCACAAGAGGCAGAGCTAGCATCAACGTGCTACTACATCCAAGATGATATGCTCTTCAGGAAATGGAAACCTCCAGACGTATCCAACGAAGAAGAATGGAGAATATGCCATCAAATCGTGTTACCAGAAAGATACCGAGCGTACATCATGAATCTGGCTCATGACACACCAATGTCAGGTCATCTCGGCATCCACAAGACATACCACAAGATTATGTCACACTTCTTCTGGCCACGTTTGAAGAAAGATGTCATCCAGTACTGCCGATCTTGTCATGCCTGTCAGATGGTTGGCAAGCCAAATCAAAAGATCCCTGTTGCTCCTCTGAAGCCGATTCCAGCCTTTGAAGAACCTTTCAGCAGAGTACTTATTGACTGTGTTGGTCCTCTCCCAAGGACAAAAGCTGGCAACCAATACCTGTTGACCATTATGTGTGCTTCAACTCGTTTTCCTGAGGCTATTCCTCTAAGGAACATAAAAGCATCAAACATTGTAAAGGCCTTAATCAAGTTCTTTACTCTATTTGGTCTACCAAAGTCCATCCAATCGGACCAAGGAACGAATTTCACGGCCAATCTTTTCAAGCAAATCATGACTCAGTTGGGCATCAAACACTGCATGTCGAGTGCGTATCATGCCGAGTCGCAAGGCGCTCTTGAGCGATTCCATCAGACTCTCAAGAACATGATCCGAACCTATTGCTTTGAGCACGAAAAAGACTGGGACGAAGGAATCCACATGCTGCTGTTTGCAACCCGTGAATCCGTCCAGGAATCGTTGGGATTCAGCCCTTTTGACTTAGTCTTTGGCCATTCGGTGCGCGGTCCCTTGAAATGTATAAAAGAGACTTTGTTGTCACCAACAGCCACTGAAGGACTTTTAGACTATGTAAGTAAGTTTAAAACTAGACTTTATGATGCTTGTGTTCTGGCCAAAAATAACTTACAAAACACCCAATCCAGCATGAAACGCTGGTATGATAGAAAGGCCCGTGTTAGAGAATTTTCTCCCGGGGATAAGGTGCTTGTATTTTTGCCCATACCAGGTCAACCCTTGCAAGCCAGATACTTTGGTCCCTATGAAATTGAGACCAAAATTAGTGACCTCAATTACACAATCAAAACCCCTGACCGTAGGAAAAAGACTCAGCTATGTCACATAAACATGCTGAAGCCTTATGTATCTCGGCCAGATCACTCAGAGAAGAGTAATTGTGTTTTAAATACAGTCAAAAGTTGTTCAAATAGCCATGTTTCTCCTATTGATGATGATATTGTAAAGGAGAAATTTGGACAATACAAAATACCTAATTCTTTTGTATTACAGAATTTGGATGTAAAACTGTCCCATCTGTCTTCGACAGAAAGGCCAGTTATCATGAAACTCATTAATGAATTTAATGACATTTTTTCTGATGTACCAAAACAGACTAATGTTATAATGCATGATGTAGATGTTGGCGAGGCTACTCCAGTCAAGCAGCATCCTTACAGGGTCAACCCTGAAAAACTTGCCATACTTAGGTCAGAAATCAAGTATATGCTTGAAAATGACCTCATTGAACCAAGTTCCAGTAGCTGGAGCTCCCCATGTGTCTTGATACCTAAACAGGACAAGACTTATCGTTTTTGTACAGACTACCGTAAGGTAAATGCTGTAACAAAGACCGATTCGTTTCCTATCCCTAGGATAGACGATCTCATAGATCGTATTGGTGACGCTAAGTACATCACCAAAATAGACCTACTTTCAGGTTATTGGCAGGTTCCCCTGACTGATAGGGCAAAGGAAATCTCCGCCTTTGTCACCCCTGATGGTCTGTACCAATACAAAGTGATGCCATTTGGCATGAAGAATGCTCCTGCCACTTTCCAGAGAATGATAAATGCCCTGCTTGCTGACATGGAGAATTGCCACGCATACATAGACGATGTAGTAATTTTTAGCCAAGATTTTTCTAGCCATTGTAAACAACTGCATTGTCTTTTTACTAAACTTTTACATGCAAAAATTACTGTAAACCTGAGTAAGAGTGATTTTTGCCAGGCTTCCATCCAATACTTAGGCCATATTGTAGGACAAGGCCAGGTGAAACCTGTAATGGCCAAAGTAGAAGCTATCCAAGCTTTCCCTATTCCTGCTGATCGGAAACAACTCCGAAGATTTTTGGGAATGTCTGGATATTATAGAAAATTTTGCGAAAATTTTTCTGTCATTGCCAGTCCTTTAACAAACCTCCTGAGAAAGAACGTCCGATTTACTTGGACGGATGAATGTCAGAAAGCCTTTAACCAAATCAAGCAGATATTATCTAGCTCCCCCATTTTGATGGCTCCTGACTTCGGAAAACCTTTTAGGTTAGCTATTGACGCCAGTGACACAGGTGTTGGGTCAGTCCTTTACCAAGAAGATAATTTCCAAGTAGAGCATCCTATTTGTTTCTTTTCCAAGAAATTTAATAGACATCAAAGAAATTATTCTACTGTGGAAAAAGAATGTCTTGGGTTGATTCTTTCTATACAACACTTTGATTTTTATATCAGTGGGTCCAGATGGCCACTGGTTGTATTTACTGACCACAATCCCCTTACATTTATCCACAAAATGTCTGGCAAGAATCAACGACTTCTCAGGTGGAGTTTATTTTTACAAGAGTACAACCTAGATCTTAAACACATAAAAGGCAGCGAAAATGTTATCGCCGATGCCTTATCTAGATTGTAAAAAGTATTTTGATGTATATATTTTTTTTTATATATCATGATAAATACATTCTGTAATGTAAATATCATTTTTGTAATTGTTCTAAAAAGATTTCCATTTCGTGGAAATGTAAACTTTTTATTTTTAGGAGGGAGGTGTTACGTATCTAGGTAACAATGCCTAGATACTATTGTTTTTTTTTCTTGACCTGTAGGTTGTCTGCCCCTTTGTGTAATAAGTTTTTTTTAATTTTATTCTTCAAGAGTCAAGCCACACAGACAGTGACCGGTCCTTGACCTATGTGTGTACCTCTGGTTGAAAGGAGGGTGTTTTTTTTTTCTTTGCTTCTGTCTCTTTGAAGAGCGTTCTAGATCTGGGTGTTGATGACTTTCTGTTCTAGAAATTACCAGATATCGACGCGCGGTAGATTATATAAAGACCGCTCGCGTAACGTTGACAGACAGACATACGGAGACAGCCGTGAGACAGAATAGCGGAGACATTGCGTGACCCGTGCGTGGTATACCAATTGATCGTGTAAGTTAAGATTTTTTTTTTCAAGGCCTTGCTTGTATTTGTAATTATATTTTCAAACTCTTGTATTGTAATATTTTTACATACCATTTTTGTAAAAGGGTTTTGGTCAACCCTTCCATTTTGTATTGAGTTATATTATGATTAAACATTAAGTTGATATTTTACCTTCCGATTTCTTGTGTCATTTTTTTTTGTTATTCATTGTAAGTCTCTGATTAAATTCAGACTTAAGATAAGTGACACAACTACCTTTTTCTATTGTCACGTTCCCCTAGGCAAGCCATTTAAAAGTAGAATTCAATTTGTAATACGTGACATAGTAGATTTAGAGATGTGAAGTGACTCCCCCAGCATTGCCCAGGGAGAAATGATTTTCTGCGCGCCGGCTGTGAATTTAATTATCTTTAATTGTTATTTGGATGTTATGTAATAATAGCCCTAATGAGGTTTAGACGTTGGATTATGTGTTTAATTAAGATTGGGGATTGGATCGATACATGTGAAACACAGTGGCACAGAAAATGAAGAGAATGAGTATGGAGACATGTGGAGGCGATAAAAGGTAACCTAAAGAAACATGAAAAAAAGAGCCAAGATTGGAAGAGCTTTGAAATAAATACAGTGGTAAAGACGCCATATTGAAGGATAATTGTTACCAACTAAAAGAAGAACAGCATAATAAACATTTAAAATAAATGAAAAGCTCAATATTAAGTGTAATGTTAATAATAAGTTTTGGCCAGTCATTTTATTCCGTACCTGTCACATTTGAACATAATAAATCAGTGCGAGAGGAAATATTTTTACTAATTGTTTATGTTTTAGCTTTAAGTTTTCTCAATGCGCTATGATCATATCACTTCTCAGGACCAGTTCTGAAAGGGGGAGTTAAGAAGGGGGCATCTTTGTGAATGTTTATATCATCTTTTTTTTTTTTTTAAATACATTCAAAATGTTCAATCAGGGCTTGAGTCCCCAAGGGGACTAATTCAGCATAGACCTCGACATCAGTCAATTACAATTTCTTTCCCTTGATTACGATCTCAAACAAATAGTTTTAATTACCAATAGTTAATTAATTAATGTTTTTTATTTTAATTTGTGTGTTGTCAGATAAAAACAAATTTATTTTTTCAAAATTTCAACTTGTTCCGAGATTGGGTGTCTGAGAAACAACATGTACAAACCTTTTACCAGACAGACAGACGGAGTGAATGGACTTCATTCACCAATCGTAAATAAACACGTTTAGCCACGTCATAATATTGATAAAACAATGAAAAATACGTATCACGTGACAGCCACTATGGATTACATAATTTTTATAGAAGATATATAGAATCACGTGGCTAAATGTTGTTTGTTTACGATTGTTGAATGAGGTCCATTGATATAAGCTTTGTAAAAGAAATGCATTTACGATACAAGTGTATACATTTTATAGTGCAGTTCTAAAATGATCATAAACCTCTCCAAGTACACAGCTTATCCACATTTCCAATATTATTTACTCCAGATTCATCAAAAAAGCTATTTATTTACAGATAAGAATCTCCTTTATTCAAATCTCTTTCGCTATGGCATGTAAACTTTGTGGAATAGAACTGGAGCTATGTGACAGAAGCTGCACATGACATTTAGAAGAATGTTATTTACAGCTTTATTTTCTTCAACTGGAATTCGGGAGTTCCCGTTCCAATTTTAGCTCTGGGCGCGTTTTCTTTATTTATCTCGGCTTCCTTTACTTGTCTGGTGTTGGTTAGATCAATCGCCATGATTGACTTGTGCTCTGGGAATCTTGCCACCTACGCTACATTCTTTTTTTTTTTCTTAACTTGGCTCTAAACAAGCTGTTGACTTAGCTGCAAGTGTCTGCATGCTAAGAAAAGAGATGGAACGCTGTGTGCGAAGCTGGTAAATAATCGTATTTGTGTAACAACGTGGTCCTAGAGGGCTTGCAGGCCTTACACAAGTGGGAAATCCGGAACTAGAAGGAGTGTTAGGATGACACAAGATATAAATAGACGTGTGGAAGAGACAAAATTAAAATAAGGGAGGTAACAGATAAGATTCAAGTGACGTTGAAACTGTGGGTTTAATTTCGCTCAGGGTTTTGTTTTAAATAGTTGTGTTTCTGTCCTTTATGAACATGCGCATGCGGCGACATTGACTTGAATATTTTACTAGTTATCCTATGAGAGTCACATTATATTGTAAACAATGCAGTTAATAAAAATGTTTTATTACAAATAAACTGCTCCACTGTCAACGATACACAATTGTAAGACTGATTGATATTTCAATGTAATAATAACAGATTCTCCTTTGCGTATTATACAAAATTTTGAAAATACCTAGATGTCATAATGCTTTTTATATACATTTCAATATTCAATACTACTCATATACTCTTCATATACTTTCATATAATTTCAGAATACTTATCACTGCTTTTAATATACTTCCCATATACTTATACTGCATTCTTCTTCAATCTTCGGACTCGAAGACATGCCTTCTTCTACGCTATCTTGAAAATTATACAATGAACTTGACACCTTCCTTTTTTTTTCGTGAAGTAATTTCGCGCCATATGTTTCTTAACTTTTTTCTGACAGACACAACTATCAATACAATATACTTCAATTTATTAGCGTTTAGATCATTCTGTCAACACACTCTTACCTAGGAAGTAATTAAGTCATAATCTTAACCCATTCTATCTTCTCGACCAATCACAGCCACCACACCTTCACCAGGTAAGCAGGCTCGGGCAATTGTAGACGAATGGACGAGGGAAAAGTGGCACCGAAATTAGGAAAACGGAAGGACAGGCAGGGAGGTCTGGTGAAACTTAAAAGGACGAATGGTGGCAGTTGAACAGGGTAGAACAAGTGACAATTGCTAGGTACAGCACTGGACATTGTCCAATCGGAGCCTATTTGGCTAAATTTAAGCCCAACTTCAATTCATGTGGAAGACACTGCCAGCAAGACGACGAAGCGGTTAACCATCTGCTTTACGAGTGCGCGATTCTACACTCCAAAAAAAAATAGCCATTTGAGTGAAAAAGACACTGGTACGCATGGCGAGTTGGCCCTGTACGGAGATAGGGAAACTCTGCAACGAACTGCTGCTTTCCTTGTCCGTGTTATCTGAGAATAGATTTCTCAACATGGTGCCTTAGTGCGACGAGACTCACACGGTATGTAGTTATACGTGTCTCCATTTCAATTATCATACTTAAAAAATCGCGATGTTTTCTAGTCTTAATAAACAAGAACACTACTGCTTGATAACCAATGGGGATTTTCCATATGATCGCTAGCGGAGTAGACGAACTGTTAAAAGCTTTAGAATAGCGACCACTGCTCATTACGAATCTCAAGTTGATAAAACGTTTAAAATAATATTCAGCAAGACAGCTAAGACAGAGATGCTCAACATGTCTCGGCTTGATGACCTTTGAATTTTCGTGTGACTGGTCGGACCGTAGTTTGTGCATCATCAAGCTTAGATAAAAGCCAGGGGTGGTGGTTTGGGGTTCAACCCCCCCCCCCCCCGCTGAAATGAAATCCCCTCCGGGGGGGGGGGGGGGGGGACGGAATTTAGTGACTGATTTTTGCTTTGATTTTGTTTATTTTAGGTGAGATTTTAATACCAAACCATCACTTGCCCCAGCACAGTCAAGGGTTTTTGAGTTTAAAACCCTTTACCTAGGGGGTTTTGAGTTTAAAACCCCTACCAGGGGGTTTTGAGTTTAGAACCCCTAACCAGGGGGTTTTGAGTTTAGAACCCCCTACCAGGGGGTTTTGAGTTTAAACCCCTACCAAGGGTTTTAGCAGTTAAATCCCCCTCTTCTATGAAACAAAACCAAAAAAAATGCAAACGACAATCCCCAAACTCCAAAAGCACAGTTAAGAAAGATTTTGATTTTAAACCCCCCTCCAAAATTTACGATAAACCCCCTCTTCAATATAAAAAAGTAAATTACACACTCAAAATTTTGAAGGGGTTTTGAGTTTACCCCCCCCCCCCCTCTTCAGTAGGGTTTAAAGCCAAAAAATACCTCTTCAATATAAAAAAAAAAGCTAATTACGCACTCAAACTGTTATGAGCGTAGCTAAATTTGTTTTGACTCAGTTTTGAGTTTAAACCCCCCTTCAGCGGGGTTTGAAGGTAAAAAAATACCTCTATAATATTAAAAATAAAGCAAATGATAAACTCCAAATTCTTTGAATGTAGTCAAAGGGGTTTTGAGTTTAAAATCCCCTCCAGTGGATTTTGAAGCTAAAAAATACCTTTTCAATAAAAAAAAAAGATTATTACACACTCCAAAATCTATGAGCGTAGCCAAAGAGGTTTTGAGTTTAAACCCCACGCAAGCGGGGTTTGAAGCTAAAAAATATATCTTCAATGTAAAAAAAAAAAGCAAATTACGCACTCAAAATGCTATGAGTGTTGCCAAAAGGGGTTTTGTGTTTAAACCCCCCCCCCCCTCTTCAGAGGGGTTTCATGCTAAAAAATTCCACTTCAATATTAAAAAAAGCAAATTACACACTAAAAATATTTGAGCGTAGCCAAGCCAATTATGAGTTTTGAGTTTAAACCCCTCTCCTACAGATGGCTTTTTTAAAAAGTTTAAAACCCCTCCAGATGGTTTTGATTTTAAATTCCCTTACAGAGCATTTTGAGGTGGAAAACCTTTATCTACTATTATTCTAAAGCAAACAACAGTTACCAAATTCTATGACCGTAGCTAAATGGGGTTTTGAATTAAAAAAAAAAAAACAGCTCCAGACATTTTTTAGTTTAAAACTTCCAAAGATAATTTTGACAATAAAACTTCCCTTTTCGATATAAAATCTAAAGCAAACTACAGTCACCTAATTCCAAGAGCGTATTCAAGAGAGGTTACACATTTCTACCAGTGGCGGGGCTCCACTAATAAAGTACAGTGAATAGTCATCTGCGAAATTGAAATGTGGCTCAACAAAGACGGCTAAGACAGATTTTAGGAGTCAGTTATAGAGATCGGGTCTAAATCAAGGAAATGCTATGCCGAACTGGGAGTCGACCCCTTAGTAAGATTGTGACAAGAGCGTCGCTTGAGGTTTGCGGGACATGTTCTCCGACAAAATGAATTACACCTAAGAAGAGTTGCGATGACATCATATTAAGTACAAATTTGCTACACACATTCATGGAGCTTCTAGCGCTCCCCCAGACCCCCTTGCTAAAATTCTAGGACACAATAAACGTCTTCCGAAAGAATAAAGGGTCAGAATGTAATAAAGATTATGTACACACACATACATGCATATAAATTTTTTTTCGGGGGGGCGGGGGGGGGGGGGAGAAAAAAAATCCCCCCCCCCCCCGAAAAAAAATCCTGGCTACGCCCATGATAATAGCTAAATACGGTGAACGCAGTACAAACACGATCTAATTTGCTGCTTAAGTTAAAAGCTGAGTAACAGTCTGGGAAGTGCGTGTTGTAGAAAAAGTTTGGATGAATGATGCGATGATAGCACTAGAACCGGCATTATTTTAAAATAAAGCAGTGGCGATATTTAGCAAAGAAGTTTTGAAGTGGGACGAGGAGAATTCTGGATTTAAAACTTAGAAGCAACGTGTGGAGAAGAAAAGGGGAGTAATTAAATGTACCATTTAGATGCGGTCATTCCATGGCCAACAATCGGTGTCCAGCGGTAGATTAACGAAGAAATAAAAGCTGATCGATTGTCCAGAAATCTATGGCCCTCTCATGGATATATTGATCGGACAAGAGTTAGCCATTAGGAGAATCAAGAGGTGGTCAGTGAATATTTTTTTCATGACACCCACAGCACGCCTTGCTCAGCGTTGGCTTGTTTGAAGCGGTCAGTGGATAACAGAGGCCCAAGCATGTTTCACACCAGAAGCTAGTTCTGCTAGATCAATCACATCTCTTATAGTCTCTTTGTTTTCATTTTTTCATTTCTTCACAATTCTGTCTCATTCCTAGAGGTCAATACTACATCAATATATTCAAGAATCTAAAGAGCGTTCGTAGTACAACAAAAAATTGTTTAACTGTTAATTTCCCGGTCAACACACCAGGACGACCATAATATAGCGGTACTCCTTCTATCTCTTTGCCTCTCTCATTTACTGTCTATTCTCTCTTTAATCTTTTTCACATGGTCTTGTTTTATATGTTGGTCTCTCTATTTCCGTTTTACTTATGTCTCCTTCGCCTCTCTCTCTCTCATTCTTTTCTTTCTCTTCTGTCTCACTCTCCTTCTCTTCTTATTCTGTTTTACTCACAGGTTTCTATGCGTCTCACTTTCTTGCCATATTTTTTCCTCAGATTACCTTGACACTACCAATATCATAGGAAAGTTTACAAGCTGGAAGTCAGACAGGCAGGCCGAAAAACAAAGGAGCATTAAACTAAAACAAATTATGATGCACACAAGAATCAGTCCATTTCCGGAGCAAAGAGTCCATCTCCTGACTGTTTCCTGACCCAAACCCCAGAAAGTCATCAACTAAAGACAATAACTTCTACAGCAAGTGAAGCGAAGAATGCGATGATAGTGCGAGCGTTCACTCGGGTGGCGAAACGAGTTTGCATCAGTGGGTTCTTTGGACAAGACAGATGGCCCAGTGATTGAATGGTACCACAGAGTGACCTGGCTACATTTCCAACGAGCTTGTTGAAAGAGATAAAGTCTGTCTCTTGTATATCCATACACGTTTAACGTTTTTAACCCATTGAGAGCTACGTTTGAAAGTATATAGAGAGATACCTTCCCCATAACAATAAACTCAGAAACATATTAAAACGGCAACGATTGCTTGGTTCACGATCCCTATTACCTCCTGCCTATGATGATCCCCTTTTCTGAATACTTACAACGATTCCTTCAATATGTATCCAAGATCCAAGAGTAATTAGAACAAGTTTTATCAAGATATGCTTTATCAGTGTAAACAGACAAAATATAAAATGGAACTAGGAAACAGAATTCTATTTAAAACAAAATAAAGCGAAACAAAATATTAACGATATCTATTTATTTTCGTAGGGGATTGTAAAAAATTCAATCAATAACACAGTAGTTTGCTGTTTTTAGACATTTTGATTTTTAAGATCCTGCTTATAGTCGAAAGAAATTTCTTTAGGCAATAAAATGCAATTAAGGAGATAAAGAAGAGAAAGTGATGTGGAGAAATGCTCATATGTTTTGAGCCCCCCCCCCTTTCACACACACACCAAAACAAAAAGGCAGAAAATAACAATTACCATTATGAGAGACTTTAAAATAGACAGCATATTGAAAGCTCGCGTTTTTTTTTTTTCGCCAACTTTTTTTTAATACAAGACTACACGATTAAAAGAATGTGGACATTTTAATTTACAGTGCTAAAAATGGCTTACAAAATTCCGTAAACCTTCTAAGATACATAAACCTGATAGACTTCCTATATTTTGTACACCGGAGACTCTGAGATACATTATATTTATAGTTGTTAGCCATAGACGGGAATCTCCATTAGGCTCAATTCTTAATTTGTCATATGCACAGAAAATACTTTAGTTTGTATATAATATTTAATTCGGTGCCATGAGTGATCAACGCATAAGCTAACCTCCACAGCGTAATCCTACGCACGCTTCTTAGTCACTGGACCTTTGGGTGGTTCCGATTGGGAAGTGGGGGGGGGGGGGGGCAGGAGAAAATACGTGACCTGCCAAAAGGAAAACATCGATCCCAGCATAGACCAGCTCAGAACATCTGTCCTCAACGCTTCTTTCACTGGGAAGTGACGAGACAAGAATTCCAACAATGTGGATGCCCTTTCTCACCCAATTTGAGACTCAACGCTTTTATTAAATCGTGGTTACGGGGGAGGGGGGGGGTCAAACACCCCAACATTTCATCCTCCCCCCTCACCTCCCATAGGTGAACTCAAGGAGTAGGAGCACGTCTCCTACCCACTGGGCACTTGTTGCAGTTTCACTAAACAGATATCAATTATTCATGGACGCTCATTGAGTTGACCAGAGAGTTCTTTCCCTTTTACGTTTTACTCTACATTCACGTAACAATCCTCCCAGAGTTATTTCCCTGTAAGTACAAAGAGTAAATGAAAACAAATCTTTACCATTTGTTCACTGTTGTGTTCTTGTTTGTTGCACCATCTGGTCTGTGGTCCTTTCCAGGAGCGTATCAAGGAGTCCGTGGGCCTGGGCTTAAATAAGAAGTAGTGCCCACCGTACCCAATAAACAAAAAGATAGGGAGTGACCAAAAAATAGTCGGTCATCGTGTTACAATATTGCTCCTTGTCTCGATGGTCCCGGGTTTGAAACCTTCCTGCTGCCATCCCCGATGTCCTTCAGTAGGCTTGGGTTACATTGCGATAATGTTACGTTCGGAAAGAACAGCGAAACTATGTAAAACAAAGGAACCACCCATCTATGCAGAAGTATATTTACAAAATAAAAAAATAAAGAGCATGGCAATGTATGCACCACCATGTACAAGTACCAATATAATTAAACTTAATTCAAAGTTTTAAATTCTTCTTCAGTCCAAAACACAATTAAACTCGATGTTTGCACTTTTTAAAAGTGAAAAGTGTTTATCTTTCAATTACCCCTGCGTTCCCCAATTAATCATAGACTTTTAGGGCATTAAACCCCATGGTGTCACGGTATCCTCATCACTAGCCTATTGCCTTTCAAATACAATATTTAAATTTTTAAAAAATTAAATAGATTCAATGAATACAGTATTAGGTAATATGCAAATAAACAAATAATAATAAAATAATCATTGACATCGTCGTACCACTATCCCATAATCTAAGGAAAGCTGAAATGAAAAAGCAAAGAAAATATGGGGACTTAAGCGGTTATGGAAGTTGTCTAAAATGATTGTTATATCAACCGATAGGATAATGACAACTGACCTCGCAGATACCTTAAAGGCCCTTAATATCTATAGAAAATTGTCGTTGCCTGTCTGAGGGCGGTACTGCTGCAGACCTGCCACCATCACCAGAACATTCCTCAGTGGAAACTGATAAAGGGACTACAATGAATTTTGTTTCTCTTAATCGAAATTCGACCCTGGGAGCGCCAGAGAATGAATACTCGTTCGTTTCTAACATAATAATAGTAATAATAATAATAATGTATATAGCATAGCTAACTAGAATAACGTTACGTTGCCGAAATAGAGAAAAAAAAATCAAGGATTAAAATTGTAAACATGGTGAACAGTATTGCACAGGCAGGTCCTAAGTTGTTTTTTTCTTGAACTTAGTAAAGCATGTGGTTTGTTTTAGCTTTTTACAGCGCAATGGAGATCAAGTTCCAATCCTTTTGTCTGCATATTAAAAAGTCCCACAAACTAAAATTTCTAATACTTTAGTCATATGAAAGACATCCACTCGTTTTAATAGGTATTATTCGTTTTACGAATAAAAAAAAACAAAGCTAGAAATCAACACAATATCCAATTCTACTTAATCTCTTTAGTCTTCAAATGTAAACACGCTCTACAAAATGTGTGATCTAAAGTTTTTCGAAATATATAATAATTTAAATAGCGAATGAATGAGAATGTACATCTCTAGATAATTATATATGGTTAACAATGTTGCGCTTCTCAACCTATCAACAACCATATTCCCACTAAGTACACTTTGATTTCAAAAAGCAGCCACTTCTCTGACGGAGGTAAATCTAGCCTGAGCCAGGAAGTCAGAAAGTTATAACCAGTTAGAACCAGTTTGTCAATTAGTTAATAGTGATTTATGATGCGTATACTAGCTCTTCATATATCGATTCTAAAAAACAAATGTTTTGAAAACTAGTAAGAACTGGTTTTAGAAAAGGAGGAGGGGAGATATTTTTTAAAAAATCAAATTTTTCAGCTCATTACATTTGAGTCGATAGGAAATTAGCATAAACTGAACATTGACCTTCCACGCATGAATTGTTTAATTAGGATCAGTTCTAATACTAATGACTCCAGTTAGGCTCATTAAGCTTCTAAATGTAGATCTTAAATGTCACGAAGTTTCTATAAAAAAATGTACAGCATTAAAGTCAGCGCTTAAGTTTGTTTGTTCATGAATATCTAAAATCGAAATATGTAATCACTTAGTCAAGATCTTTGATAGAAAAAAAAATTTTTGGCGTCAACATTCACAACATCCACAGTAAACAACATTAACAATGACAACGTTAAAAACATCAACAACATCACATCATCAAAAGCAAACATATTAAATAAAGAAACAGCAGCAGCATCAACAACATCGACAATAACATCATCAATAACAAGAGCAGCTTCATTGTGTAAGTGGCAACACTAAGAACAACATCAACATCATCACCACATTATTAACAACAAAACAAACATAATTAAAAAGTTCAACAACATCAACACCAAGATTAACAATTACGATATCCCTTTCATCATTGTCATCTAAATCAACAATCCAAATTTAATAAAAACGGCAACATCATTTACAAAGACAACAGCAACTAGTGCACGTGTTCTACCGGTATTGAAACTTTTGTAGAAAATATTCGTTAACAAATTTTACAAACAACCAATCACCATATATATAGAAAAAATAGATTTGAATTTAATAATCAGAAAGACAGTTAGGGACTTTTATTATGTTAAGATAAAAAAAATACTTATTATGTAATAAAAATAGTCAAACTGCAAGCCCAATGTTGAAGTGCTTAGCTGAAAAATCTGAAAGTATCTTATATTTATAGGGAGCCCAGACACAGAGCTAAATAAGTTTAAATAATAAATGACATGCACTCCTGCAGACTTTACCATTTGATCTTCAAATTTAAAAGTATTTGATGAAAAAAAATACACTAAGTCTATTGTCTATTGAAAAGAATTTCGACTATAAAGCCAAAGGGGGAGAGATGGTAGAATTTCTTTGGGTAAAAAAAAAAGCTCAACTTTTGTGATTACTTTGTTTATTTCACATTACAGTGTTAGAGCCGGGGAGATGTGTACGACATGTTTTCAATTACACGAAAAAGAGATAAAAATTAGTTTGGAAAAAAAATTATTATTTTAGCATTTAAATAAAATTAGTTTACATCGGTTAAACTGCATGGAAATGTATTGGTCAACTGAATGCACCCAAAAAAGAGAGTTTAGGGAATCCTGGTACAGTGAGTTAAAAAAAAGCTAATGGTTGTCCTGGCTACATGAGATTATTTGCTAACAATGGACAACAGAAACGGGTGAAAATTTTATAAAATCTTGCGCTATTTAAAAAATGAAATCAAGGACGCTGGAATTTTTTAAGTCGGAGCTTTTTTGTTTGCAACGTAAAATTAAAATCAAAATGAGAATCACAAAACTAAATTGATTCTTTCAGACAATCCGGTCAAGAGGATACATAACATAGTTTTATAACCTAAAGTCCCTTAAGCGAAAGTTGAAAGGTCATCAAATGTGAACTCTTCTATTCCGTTTTATTTATCAATGGTCTAGTCACGTGGCATTTTTGGCTTATTTAGGTCCATGAATGAATGAGTAAACCGAATCTCGCTTCGAGCCTCTGCCCAGAAGAATCAAAGAATCGATTCAAGATTGTAATTTGTTATATCGATACCTAAAGTAATCGAAAAGTAAGTACAAATTTTTTGGGTAAATCTTGAATACGATTTAATTTCGCAACGTTTGAGCATTGGGGCAGAGGGTGAATGATAGCAGGCTTGAGTTTATACCACATCCAGACGATTTTATGAATGTGGAAACATGGGTTTTTGTTAAGTATGTAACAGATACAAAGTGGAAGGAAAGGGTGTGGGGTGGGGGGTTGAGTCAGAGTGTGAGTGTTACAAGTCTACCAGGCAACACTTCCAGACCAACCAGTCAATACACTGCAAAGGTTTTATGTTTCTCTCCCACAGAGTTCGTTGAGTACGAGGTTTCACTGACACAGGGAGTGAGCAAATCAAATCTAAGAGACAAAGAACACATTTTAACATCCGCATCAAGTGTTCACTTTTCATTACATGCAATGCGTTGGTTAGTCGATGGTTTGCTGTACATTATATACAGACATAGTTAGCTGGTTAGAAGGTGGTCATTATTATATGAGTCAAAATGAAGGGTTGATAGCTAATATTCATTAAACAGTCACTAACAGGTGCTTAGTAAATGGCATTCATTATACTAGTCACTAAGAGGTGCTTAGTAGCAGGCATTCATTATACAATCATAATGTTCAAGGTCGCTGGTATTCATTAAATGCAATAGTTAAAAATTCTAATTAAAAACAAGTCAAGAGTTGTTTATTTCATTCATTTAAAATGGTGACTGCCCCATTACCATAAAAAAATGGCCTAAGCCGAATTAAAAATGTTGTTAATTGTATCAATGTTGTTTAAATCCTGCGAGTCGAGCATATCCATCTATGAGGCTATTGTCTAGCCGAAACACATACACATAAACAGCACTAATAGTACTATTGATGGCCTTTCTAGACGACGCGTGAACTACAGGAAACAGTTTTTCATTCCACTGCTGGTCTCTCCCTGACCCACTTTAACGGCTAGATAATGATTGTAATTCTCCGTTTTGAACACAGCTTAATCGTCTCTTAGGACGGGCAAACCTGGTAGATAGAAATCGGAAAATGAAATGCACAAGTGGAATACCCATTTGTACCATTCCTCCTATTAGCTTGCTAACTTTTCGTGGATTCAGGAATTTACTAGGTTGACACTTGGTGGAGGGGCGTAGATAGGAATTGGCCATCTACTGGGGGCCCGGGGGGGGGGGGGCTTTACCACTTTGGGGAGTGCTCTGTATTTTGGGTAATATTAGATATTTTAATGTAAAAAACACTCGTTTGGAGGCCTCCCTGAAGTGGGAGATTTTCAGTCAATCATCTTCCCTGCATAGATTTTTCAAAAAGCAGCAACTATCCCGACAGACAACAGAAGTTGACAGAGAAATGCCTTGATTACACCCTCAGCTCCCTGGTGGTCAAGGTAAACGTGTGTTATGGACAGTGTAGAGACTAGTCTTTCAAGCGAGTGAAGTAACTATTAATAAAATTCTATATATATTTTAAAATTTGAGCTCAGTAACAAAGAAGAAGGACGCTGAGTCCATTCATTCCATAGAGACCATCTATCTCAAAGCTCTGACAACAAGTCATGGGGCCAAGTGCCATGAAACATTCAAAGAACAACCTTTAGCGTAATAATGTTTTATTAGGCTTCCTTCAAAGCAATCTGAAATCTCGGTATAATCAATGATTCTCAACTTGTAAAGTGATCTAGGAACCAATGAAAGTGAAAATGTAAAGTATTTAGTTGTGTAGTGCATTTCACGTCATTTAGAATGGGCTAGTGAGTTCTAGTAATATATATATATATAGAGAGAGAGAGTGTTTAGGTGTGATTTCTAACAATATTTATGACATATTTAAGTGAATAATAGTGAATAATAGTTCTCCTTATGATATATTTTCTGTGATTTCTTGCTCAATATGTAATATCTATATGGTTTTTAGTCATATTTATGATACATTAATTGATATATTTCCATACACTGTATGCGACGTTGTTTGAAGTCGCTTTCAAAGAGTTAAATTATTAAAAGTCGAATTAAAAGAAAATCTTTTTTTTAAATAACAGACAAAAGTTTACAAGTTATGGAGTTTTAAACCTCAAAAAAAAAAAAATGTCAAGAGATTGGGTTGACCCATTTTATTGCCCATCACGTGACTATAAATACATCCCGACATACTTCAGGAGTATGGGTTGATAGGCAGACCTCCCCAGCCCCTTCTCTATTAACTTCCCTTTCCTTGTTCGTTGTGACGGCAAGTGGGTTAACAGTGACACTAGACCGAGGCACGCCACCCTCGTTGGAGGGCCATCACCCTGCTGTCAGATTGCTCGCTTTGAAGGATCCGGTAGTTAGCCGCACGGGTTTGTCTTGTTGGAGATGTTCAATTGACAAGAACCAGTTAGATCCAGCTAGATGTCTAGATCAATTTTTTTAGTGCTTTTTCTTTGGAAGGTTGTTAATTATACACTTCCCACCCCAAGCCATACACACACATACTACTGCTGACTTTGTTGAGCGCATGAAGGCAGTAAGGAAACTTTCTCCAAGACTGCAACTTTCCGACATGTCCACAAAAAGAGAATGGTCCGTAATGCACATTTAAGAATGAAAGATCCAACTTACAGATGCTAATACATCATCGATATCCAGCGGTGCTAAATTTTTATATTACGTCTTATATGTAAAATTTAAATAAGTAAACATAGAAATCTAAATTTGCATAAAAAATTAGTCACTAGAAAACGCATAATATTGTCCAGTTTATCTCAATGTCGTATTATAAAATAATGATTATAATTTTTATTGTTCCAATGAAATGGAAATTTAGTTTGACTACAATTGATAACCTCAGCGTAACTACTGTACAATAACAATATAGATGCAAGTACGAACAGCATTCACACACGAAAACACATACACACTCACAATCAGCGCTTTATAAATTAGACTTCTTTGTACTTCTCGATGACGACAGATAATCTTGTAACACTCGGACCGAAAGTGGGATAAAGGAGTTTTTAAATCTTTCTGTTTTAGCTCTATTGGAAAGGAGACGACTACTTCGTTCAGATCTGATGTAACAGTGGTTTAATGGGTGCAGGTTGTCTTTAAGAGTCGTGTGTGTTTTGGAAAGGCATCTTTCATGAACTAGCTCTTCAAGAGATAGTAGCTGTGTTCGAGTGATATACGATGCTTTTTTAAACGATTTAAAGACAGATAAAAAAAATTCAAACAAAAGTCTAAGGATACACATAAGAAACCCAAAGCGAAGCCCATCCTGAAGACATGGGCAGACAGCGAGAAAATAACTGAAATTGATCTTTGGTGAACGGACAATGACTTTGTATGCATGTGACAAATATGTAGGTCGCAAATAGGTCGTTGAAATCAAGTTAAGTACTGAATTTTTCCTTAAATTTTCGGGTCGAAGACGATTCCTTATTATTAAAACGAGATCTAAATATTTTCAAAGTTCAACAAGCCCAGAGTGTAAAAAGTGGAACATTTTTGTTTCAACAAACTTGATTTAGTGGGACAGGAAATCCGAAAGAGACTCTTGTGAATAATAAATCGAGATAGTGATAATCCAAAGATCGATTTGTTAAGCTGTGTAAGCTGGGGGTGGACAGTTGTGACGTCTGCACCGATAACCAGAAGCCCAATATATTTTTATTTTAACAAAGAGGATAGATTCAATGAGACTGACACTAAACTACTGCATCCTAAATCTACTGCTTCATAAGAGGGCAAAAAGAGAGAAAGGCTGGGGAAAGGGAGAGAAGCGCATAGTATGGAGCATAAAATAAACATTATGAACACAAAAATAAACTACTGCTGGAGCTACTGAACTACAGCACAACTCTACTACATCGAAATATCTTCCTATCTTATCATCTTAATATATGGGCCGGCCTTAAGCATAGGCAAACTAGTCAGCCGCTCAGGGCCTCCGGTTGGTGGGAGGCTAGCGGTATGCTATGGTGTAACTGTTAGAGAACAAATAGAGAGACTTATCATCAATCTTATCGTTGGAATACACTAGGTTTTTCATAAATTGCATATTTTAATTTTTTAATCTTTTTGTTTGTTTATTTTTCTATTTTATTTTATTCACTTCGCATCCAACTCCTAAGGCCGGCCCTGCTTGTATGTCCGAGTCACTGTGTGCGTGTATTTCATATGTGTGCGTTCTTGTGTATGTGTGAGACTAAGTAAATGTTAAGTGTGTATGATCACCGCACGCCATATTGATATCCCCGAATTCAGCCTCCCTCCCCCCCCATCTCTTAAGACTGTCAATAAAAACTGTGGACTTTACACTTCACAGCCTTTCAAAAGAGAGACATTGATGACATCATTGGAGTCTTATAAAAAGTGTTTCATCTTCAAAAAGCAAAAGAAGCTTTACACCCAATCTCTCTCACACACACACACAGACACACACACACATATGCTCTGTATGATAGCTATACCAGGTCGTTGCATGGACACATCTACTGACAGTGAGCTCCTATTCTATCAAACGGGAGTGTATTTATTAACGACAAAAGCCTTATTAATTTTTTTAGGAGTTAAAAATCTAGTTTCAGTAACAAAACAACCGATTCAAGGAGTTTTTGAGATTTACAAGAGAAAGTTGTGTTCATTTTATTTGTTCGGGGGCATCCGATTCACCCCCCCCCCCCCCCCACAAAAAAAAACAAACCCATGTATTACCGAAATAGTGTACTTACGATAGTGTACATACTATAGTGTACTTACGATAGTGTACTTACGATAGTGTACTTACGATAGTGTACTTACGATAATGCACTTAAGATAGTGTACTTACGAAAATGCACTTAAGATAGTGTACTTACCATAGTGTACTTACGATAGTGTACTTACGATAGTGTACTTACGATAGTGTACATACTATAGTGTACTTACGATAGTGTACTTACGATAATGCACTTAAGATAGTGTACTTACGATAGTGTACATACTATAGTGTACTTACGATAGTGTACTTACGATAGTGTACTTACGATAGTGTACTTGTGTTCGCAACAGCCGAAGGACATAACTGACGTGTATATTGGAAATAAAATGGAAGAGCTTTCTGCTGGGCGTCAAACGAACTTTGTCAAGGCTGTTTGTGTCGTCTGCTGGTTTATGACGCGTTCGCGTTTTGAGCTTCTAGATTTGGTGAAGTCAGGGTGTGAGTGGGGGGGGGGGGGGGAAGGAAGCATTTAGAATTAGCAACATTCAGACGTGTATTATGGTAGATAGAAGCCCTTGGAAGGAGTATGTGGAGACCTTCACCTTCTACGAGTGTTTCAATATAAGTACTTAATAATACGAATTAATAGTAATAATAATTTAATTGTTAAGCGATGTTAATCTAAATGTGAGGAATGTTTGTGAAAAAAAAAATGAAATAGAGTATTTTAAAGATTAATAGGAATAATTATCTTTATTATCCCTAAGGAAATGTGTCTTACAATGTACGCATTACACCAAACAAAACATTATTATTATAGAAAACCAAAATAGAAATAATCTAATTATTTTGTTGTTTAACAACGAGGCCCCCCTTTAGGATGAGGGTCCTGGACTGAGGCACAGTCCTGCACTTTTCGTAAACTTTTGGACACTGTTTCGTTTTCAAGTTGAATGTAACATTGATAGATTTCTGAGTCGATCTCCATAAAACAGTAAGCAGCCGCAATAGTTCAACCCAGTGTTTCCCAAACTTTTTTCCGTATGGGAACACTTTGCACACTTTGAGTATTTAGCGGAACACTTTTTTTTATTTTATATAGAGACTAACTCACGTGGTGGCACACTAGTTAATTGTTCCAGTAGTTTGTGGAACACTAATTCAGGCTCGCGGAACACTAGGTTTGATAAACACTGGTTTAAGCAATTGTTTCTTTAAGCTTTTGTTGAAATTATAACACCGCTTGCAATCAAAGGGAAATAACTCAGGTCCTCATTTGTCTGTAACCATCTGATGATGAGGTGGCTAGAAGTATGCTTAATTAATATGTTACCACATGCAATTATACGCAGCGTAGATTGCACAAACTCACTTGCAGCAAATTGTAACGTTACTAGTAAAGAATGTCTAACAATCACTGAGAATATTGTGATTAATTTATACAGTTAATATTTAAATTTCTATATTTAAATTTATTTACTCAACAAATATCAGTTTTAAAAGAGGTACTTCTAGCTTTAAGATTATAAAGCAATATAACTAACTGCTAAAATGGTCATTTAAAACATTCCACAAGATCGTGAGATCCCGCCTACTTCTTCTGGGGCTTATTTACTAATTTTATTTCTTTCTTCAGACACTTACTATATAAAGGTTTGCGCCCCTGTAGGTGCAAAAAACTTTTTTTTAGCGGCCCCCGAATGGGGAAAAGATGCTATTAGTTTTGTGTGAAATATCTGTCCGTCTGTCCGTCCCGTTTAGATCTTGTAAACTAGAAAAGATAGTGAAAATCCGGCATCATAATATTTTAGTCCATTCAAATGTCTGATGGAACGGTTACTTTTTTTATCTTCTAAAAGCGAAAAATCTAATTTTTTAAATCACTTATGCAAGCAGTTTCTTCATAAAAATACACCACTTTTACAACTATTGTACATTATTAGTAGTAACAAACACTGGAGGCTCTCTAGTAGGGGAGATGGTTAGGTACCATATTTTTAACACATTTAAGCAAATGGTTATAGAATTTTTGTTAGAAAAAAATTATTAAGTAGACAATGTGCATCCAACATGTAAAGATTATAATTTAGAATTTATTTATGTAAACCCCCAAAAATTTGTGTTAAAAAATAGTATAATTTTGATGGTATTTTTAATGCCATTATTTCCTTTTTTAAATTATTTTTCCAATGTCATACATTTTGTACAAAAACTTAAATAAACAGTTCCGTCACCACATCTTTGGATTTTATTTGTTTTAAATATTCGACATAATTTTCTTTTCCTTCCTCTGTTGGTTCACAAATATGTGTTTGTGGGTGTGGGTGAATGTGGATGTGGGTGTTCGAATGGTGTGAATGTGCTTGTTGGGCCAATAGTGTGTTTATGTTTCTCCCAACCCTGTGGCTCCTGGCCCAGTGACTGGCTCCTATATCTAGTGTTTCTCTTGTGTTGATAAAAGAAAGGGGCCTTGCAGAAGGATGGAGGCTGGTCGAACCGGTGACAGAGGTACAATGTCAATAGAAACTAGGCAAGCATTCAAATTAATGTAACACTAGTATAGAGGGGGAGGGTTGGTTGGAGTCAACTGTTGTAAAAGAGTGGGAGTGAGTACATTCGGTAAAGAGGGCATTAAGGGTCGTTTCCGAGAGGGCCAGTGAGAGTCAGGTTACAGTGGACGTTAGCGTTGTTTTGTTGGGGGGGGGGGGGGGGAGGGCTATACGAATGTTCTTATTACTTCAATGAAGACTTTCTTATCATATGAGTCTGTGGGGAAATGCTGTTTCCACACATGGAACGTGGTAACGTGATGACATCCTGATTATAGTAGGAGGAGCAGAAGTGTCTGTCATATTACAGACTACTATCACCTCTACTGTAAAACTGACTATTAACACAATGACACTGTTAAGCTGACTACTAACACAATACCACTGTAAAGCTGAATGCTATCACCTCCACTGTAAAGCTGACTACTAACACAATGCCACTGTAAAGCTGACTACTATCACTTCCACTGTAAAGCTTACTACCATTCCTTCCACTGTAAAGCTGACTACTAACACATCCACTGTAAAGCTGACTACTAACAACTTCACTGTAAAGCTGACTACTAACAACTTCACTGTAAAGCTGACTACTAACACATCCAGTGTAAAGATGCCTACTAATAGCTCGACTGTAAAGTTAATTACTAGCAACTCACTAAATCCCTCGGAAGACACACAACTTCTCACACCAGTCAGCTGAAATTCAAATTTGTCTTCTTCTTCTTGAAACTGTCAGGTAGAGTTGAGCCTTCGGCTCTTGGAACTCTAAGCCAGCAAAAGTGAACAAGAGCTCCCTCTCACCGGCTTGAATAAGAACAGTTCTTAAAACAAACAAATACAGTTAAAGTGTAATAATCCTCTGATTTAGACATGTCCGATAAAATGTACGCAATTATTGACAATCAAACTAACCTAAAAGTGTTAAATGTTTTCTACCCAAAGTTTTAATCAAATGATCTTAACGAATCATTCTAGAAAGAAAAAGGCCAGATCTTATATAAAAAGCAGTAGAAAAAAATAGGACCACTGGACATCATCAGTGCCAAACACCCATCGACCTGACTTTCTCTGTCTGTAGTTTATTGCACCGCTTAATGACCGCATTATTTATCTGGTCAAACAGACGAGACGAAACCACGAGTCTAATTAGAAAACTTTATTGCAGGAGTTTTCCCCTAGGGACGAGCACTGGCTGTCCGTCGTACTGGTCAATTCCTTTTCTTCTCCTTGAAGGAAAGAAAGAAAAGTTGGAGTGAGGGACTGGACTAGGAAGTTGTCAGCAGTCTTGTCATCAACATCTCACAAACACTGAGGTCTCTTTTCAGCCATCATTAAGACTACTTGTCAGTCAGAACCAAGATTGAGCTGCTTTCAATGTTTAGACCAGCCATTCACAGAGATGTAGGCTATCACTGCTAACATTATTTCAAAATCTTTTTTTTCTTCTTTACACCTGTCTAGTGTATCGAGCTAGATAGAAACAAATATTTCATAATACTAATAAGTGTTATGGCACGATTAAGAATGTTTCGTAACTAAGGGAAGTTCTGACCTAGAGACATTGACGACTATTAAAAGCATGAACAGGGTTTTAGGAAGAACAGCGGAAACGTAAACAGACAAATCTTGACGGCTTTAGAGAGAGATAGGGAAATTTTATGAGCGTAGACATTCGATGGTTCCCTTCTTTGTGATTAAACCTCTGGTTCGATATATATTCGCTATCAGCGTCGACTAACTTCTAGTGTCGGCCTTCGCCTGCGTAATTGGATTTCATTATTTGAGTGTTACCTCCGTTTGACTTAGCTGCACGGAAGCGCCTATATAAGTACTATCTCTTTAAGAATAGAAACAAATTTATCAAACAAGCCATTTACTTATGTAATTAGTTTTTTTAATGACAAAAAACAATGATTTTGTGATTTGTGATTTTGGGCACATCGGCACAATTTAGGCCATGTCGTGCCTGCAGTCCCTCAGGGGCCACTCTCCCTCCACACAGCAAAGGCCAAATTCCATACAGTCAAATCATTAAAATCAAGGTCTATTCACAGTTAAAATAGTAGAGGTAGTAAAAATTTAATAATTTGGTAAAAATCTAATGTAAATAGTACATATCTACAGAATTCATAAATCAGATCTTCGTAGACAACCCCACTTCCCGGATAAAGCCCAGTACCTTCCCAGGGTCGACATTATTGAATAGTGTTTTTAAATTAGTGGCTCTAAAATATTTTTCCCTGACATCCTGGTATCTGGGGCAGTCGATGAGGATATGTTCCACGGTGAGGCGAGAGTCACAATACTCACAAAGTGGGGGCTCTTCTTTCTTCAGCACAAAAGAGTGCGTGATGTAGGTGTGGCCAATCCTAAGTCTGGACATGGTCGTGCTACCACGCCTTGTCAGACCCTTAGATGTGGACCGCCACCTGACATCCGCCACAATCTGCCTGAGTTTATTGTGAGTCTCAGCCTCCCATCGGTCCTGCCACTCTTGGTAGATGGCAGAGGCAATACTTTGTCTCAGGTCTGAGCAGGGAATTTGAGTTCCTGACACCGCATGATTTAGGGCTCTCTTTGCTTCTCTGTCTGCGGCTTCGTTTCCCTCAATGCCCACATGGGAGGGGACAAAAAACAAGTTACTATATCATACAGGGCCTGTTCTAAGCAAATGAAGACTTGGGTAAGATTTTTTAAAGTCCTTTCTTTTAAAGATAGAAAATGCATTTAATTAATGCTAGAAAACGCCACACGTATGTGAACTTTAAACCTTATTTTCTTTTTTTTTTTAATATAGTTTTCATTTTTCAGTGTTAGGCCCTGGGCGAATGCACTTCCTGCACTGCCGTATATCTGGCACTGATTTGACATGTTGTGTTTTCTAGATGCTATATGATTATGTAAACATATAAACAAAAAATTAACGAATTTTAGATTTGTTCAGGTGATTTGTTCAGGTAATTAAAATTTCTGTTCAAACAACGTTAGTAGTAGTAATAATTAACCAGTTCCTGGTAGAAACTATCCAGATTTTTTGTTTATTTAGAGTAAGTCAAATGATAAGGCACAATTACAATATATACCTAACCCATTATGTAAAACAAAAATCTCTCAATAACGATGGCTCAGATCAAATCTTAGTTAAAGGAAAAGTATTGCTGCCAGAAAACATAACTAGTGGCATCAGTTGACATCAGTTCAATTCATTTTCCAATAATGGTTGTCAATCGATGAATGAACAATCATACACTCAAAACAATCATACAAAGAACTGTCCCTTTAAAAAAACAATCATCCCCAGATGTGACTACAATCATAGACACACAGTGTGTATCTTTAAGTTACACCCCGGGCGGCCGAGCGCCCACAATTTTGTGTCAAAAACAAGCCCCCCCCCCCCCCCAAAGAAAAAAACAAACTCACCAGCCCAGTCTCTTGAGACGTCGTTGAGAAGTATTTTGGAAAGGTCTGAGTTCGGCTCCAGTTTGGTAAAAGAGACATCCAGTGTTTTCTTGGAGCCTGCTGCTGTCTGTTTCAGTCCGTAGACTATAGACTCGGTCGTAAAGTGACAGAAATCTATGACAAGGTCATCCTGACCTGAACGGGAGTAAAACTGTTCGTTGGAAGAAAAAAAAGAAGAAAAAAAGCTTTTTTACAATTTGAATGCTTTTTGAAATGTGTTGAAATACAAACTGAAATAAAAAAAAAGAATTGGGGGGGGAGGGGGGGTTACAGAATGAATTCTTTCAAAACCGGTGCAGACGCAATCAGTAGACGTGAAATATGTCAAGTGCGTAAGTGTCAGAACCTAATATCTCCCAGCCTTTGAAATTTCGAGACTTATAAATAGACTCGATCAGTGGGGCCCAACCTTTGACGACTCGGGGGATCGTATACATTGTACGACACGTGAGTCAGGGGACGAATTTCAGCAACAAAATCGTGCAGTGGGGTAGACCCGAGACCTTTCGAGGACATCAAGCACTGCGAGCAGAAGTACTAAAGGTCAGGAAACTACCGTGTCATTGGTTGGTAGTTTGGCCTGACTGTAAGTCAGTGCTTACCATTTGTTACATGATTCCGCAAATTAAAAGAGAGAAGTGTACAGGCAACATACAAAATGTAAGTACAATCAATTGTAAACATTAACTCGCTCTAAAACTGCACGCGTTTATATATTTTCTTATTGACGTTTTTTTGTGCTGCAAATTGTTTTTGTTGGCATTCCTGATTCCTTTCCAAAAACCTTACTTTTTTTAAACAGGTAAATTCAAGCACACATACACATCGTATTAGTATTGATGACTGTTGAGATAAATCTGTTGCATTTTTTGACAGCAAAAAAAAATGTCTTTGGAGAGTAATTTCCTCCGCTTATATAATGCAAAAGACGTGTGTTCATTAAGTTTGTCCATACGACGGTGTTTTAAACACTAATTATTCATATCAAACACAAGGAGGGAGGGAAGATACTTATTGTGTTCACATTAATAAAAATTTACATTGCTTAGTTTAGAAACATCTGGAATACACACTTTCGAAAAAAAAGTTTACATACATGTTTTATGTTAAATTTGGTTTTAAAATGAAAATATGAAAATACTTATTATAAATATTTCAAAGAAATATAGCAGCTATCTATATCTGTCAGGGAAATATCGCAGCTATCTATATCTGTCAGGGAAATATAGCAGCTATCTATATCTGTCAGGGAAATATAGCAGCTATCTAAATCTGTCAGGGAAATATAGCAGCTATCTATATCTGTCAGGGAAATATAGCAGCTATCTATATCTGTCAGGGAAATATAGCAGCTATCTATATCTGTCAGGGAAATATAGCAGCTATCTATATCTGTCAGGGAAATATAGCAGCTATCTATATGTCAGGGAAATATTTCATTATGTCAACCAGTTCTGTTGTTGGCCTTCGTCAGTCATGGAACGACTATGGTTCATATTGAAGATCACTATTCATGTGACTGTAGGTTTTTATCTGGGAGACATTTCCATCTACATGTTACGCAAGTAAAGGTGACATTTGCTTTGCGGATAGATGAAGTAGCCATTTCTAGTTATGCTCGCCTTTTCTCCAGAACCGAGGCCAATGCTTTTTCTCTGTCCCCATCTCTCGCCACTAAGTGCTGTCTAAGGCTATGTCCTCCCACTAGTCAACATGTGTCCACTGCAGGTAGCTTATGTACATTCACATATCGAAGTCAGGTATTCAGCAATCATACATAGAAGATATATGTTTATGATAGCTGTATATGTACATATACAGACTGCTTGTCAAGGGAGCTAAACAGCACATAGCTACGTCATGAAACACTTATTTCTTTAGATTTCACCCAAATAGCATTGTGACATACGCTTTGATTTTGCTCGGTTCACGAAAGAAGGACATCGGACGTAGATCTTTAATGTTGGGTATTAAAAAATGTATTGCGATAACTTCAAAAGACCCAAATCTCAAGAATATATTTTTAAAGGCGGCTTGGACTTCGTTTTAAAATCAACACAACTTCTGAAAATCTATTCAACCATGTTTGGTAAGCGGCAGAGAGATTGAAGACTTCCTATGCTATAATATTATAGCGGCAATTGATGTCTATTCCAAACAACTTTTTTTCATTTTTCAAGAGAGTAGAGTATGCATTTCTTATCATTTAGGCTGCATGTCATATTTCTTAGAGAAAGAATTATACAATAGGCTTCCTTGTATATTGATTATATACAATATAATATTATGGCCAGAAAGCTCCTAATAATTAAAATACTTTCCTTATAAAGTAATAATAATAATTTCCTTTCTAGACTTCAGTTAACAAACAAAATGTAGGCTCAGGGCTCTATAATAACAGACATAAACACAGGTGAATATTGGTCTAGTTTTAATGTGTCCTTTGAATCGGAAATCCGCGTGTTATTAATATTTTTTAAAGCTTGTACTTAACTCTATGAGGTGTGATTGGATACTAGAATTGTGAGAGGAAAGTATGTACATATCCTGTTAAGCATTTTTTTAAAACGTATTTTGTTCGCTTTCTGCACAGCGTTTTAAAAATGTTTTACATGTTTCGGGATTTTCTTTCAGAGTTGAAGATAATCTACATCCTAGTCCAAACCTCCCGCTGAACGACGGGAGATGGCAGGGTAGGAACCAGGGACCATCGAGATGACCGAACAACAGTCCAGGGCGCATATATTAATCGACCAGGCAGCGTACCATAAGGATCCAATAAAAGAGGAAGATGGAACGGCCCAAAAATGCATGGAGATTATGAAGCAGACTCCAAAAAATGGTGAAGATGTGGACATTTGGAGAGAGACTCGCCCTGAATTAAACCAGAGCTTCAAAATTGTCAGGAGCTTTGAGCCTAAGCTACGTGCTCATAATTTATTTGTTTAATAAAATATAAACATTATAAAGACACAGAAAAGGTAACAGTTATACCCAGGATAAACTTAATATAAAAGCAACTCAATGAAAGACTCACCAATTTGATTTTGGTCCAATCTCTAAGCTCCATCTGCTTCACGAAGAAATCCACCATGGAGGAGTGATGAATGGGCCCCACTCGAGTAAGCAGGGGGTACATGGACTTTCTCTTGGTAATGAAATCCCTGGCGTTGGCACCGATGCTGATCATGGGAATATTCCAGAACGTTGTTTGCCTAATGATGGGGGCTACCGAGTAGTCGCAGACAGGGCCCAGAAATATGTCCACTTTCTTTTGAATGTAATAGTTAATGGCTGCGTTCATGGGTATCTACACAAATATGTCAATTAAACAAACCAAGTCAACACAACAATTTTGTATGGTATGTAATATTTAAATTTCAAATCTTTTTATTTATGAATAGTAAGTATAACATGCAATTAAAAGTTTACAACTCTCTGGTGGATTAAGTTTTCTAAGTGGCCCTGACATGATGGACAATAGGTACGTGTTATCGAGGTAAAAAATTGATGATAGACATGAATTTAGATTCCACATCTCTCTGACGATGGCTCTCAACATTTTCAGGCTGAAGAAGTGGCAGGTCCCAAGGAGCGGCCGTTTGCAAATGTATTTAAGACTACATTTTGAGCAAAAAGTGATTGGACCATAGGTCACTGTGCATGCTGAAAGCATTAAAGTTGAGGTATAAAAAAGGATTTAAAAAAGGGTTGAGTATGTGGCAGACAAATAGATCACAGTTAAAAGTTGATTATTAGTATCTAGTGAAGAGTGAAACCTAATGTAACGTGTTATGTGTTTGTCTTTATCTAGACATGAATTTGGGATAAACCGGTGAATGTTATAGGTTTGAATCTACGTATTATTTATTATGTTTAAATTCGAATATTTAAACTATTGTTTAAAATTAAATGTCAATAGGTGTTTTTTTTAAATATTTATTTCTGTCTAGTTTTAGCGAATATTCTTTCTCTCTTACTTTTTTAAAAATCTGTTTCTCTTTTATTTTTTTTTATCTGTTTCTCTTTTATTTTATTTTTTCAATGTCTTTCTTTCTCTCTTATTTTTTGTATTTCTTTCTCTTTTTTGTTTTAAATTTTTAAATAGCTGGCTGTATGTGCACTAACCTCTCAGTATAACAGTTTCTCTTAGCTTATAAAAAGTACAGACATTCATAAAAAAAAAAACTGAACATAATGCACACGTACAAAACACACACACGCACACACATCCAAACAGTTTTTTGAACAGCTGACACCAACGAACTATAAAACAAGAAAAACAAAACACTAAAGGTTTAGAGATCCATTCAATTTAGGGAAGTTTTTTTTTTCTCTCGTTGTTAAAACAGGCAAAGCGAGAGTTCGATTCAATTAACAAAAACATTTTAAAAAAAGGTGTGGGGGGGGGGGGGAGATGATTCAGAACGGAAAACAAAAACAAGGAGATAAACAAACACATGGACAGACACACAGACAAACAATACCCTAGAATACGTTGTTTGTTTGTGTTTAAATAGAAGTTTCAAAATAGTCTTGAAAATTGAAAAATATTATTTTATTTCTTCTATTAAGTACCTCTGCTGTGATCTTTTCATTTTCACATCAATAAAAAAAATTGCCTTACAAATAATATCAAATTATCACAGCATTAAAAGTATTATTATGCTATTGATATTTGTTTGAGGTCTTGGCCTGAGTCTTTGCTATAACGGTTATAATTCCTACAATGTATAGTCCTTGACACTTTTTGTTTGTTATAAAAAATCTCTACAAAAACATCACATCATAATTTTAGCAATCAACCTACTTCCGGTCTCTCATTCATTCCTGACAACCGTATCATTTAAAAAGATGAATAACTCGTTTAAACAGTTTTGCTATTGACATTTATGCACAATGTTGTCCACCTCTTCAAACCCTAACCTCTTACAATGGAAACTCATGTGCTTTTGTATAAAATGTAGATATTCATTTCGGAAAAGAAGAGGCTCTATTCCCATTATGGAGCGCAAATGCTGAGTACAAAAAACAACAACAAAAAGTTTCACTATCAGACCCCAGGATCTATAGGGCCGACAATGTAAAGGTCATCCTTTTCTGTGGTTAGCGAGGGGTCAGCACAATGACAAACCGTCACTATTTTTCTCCAACGTGTCTGGTTCCCATTAGAGCTGGGTAGACTCAGAGGCGCCCTAAAGATCACGAAATAAAAAATCTCAGTCTTCATCAGGATTCAAACCACAGACCCAAGCGCCTTATCAGTCAGCAACCACGCCACCCAAATGCTGATTACTAATAAAAATGTGAACGTTTAGAATTTTTTCACAATTTCGACAAAACAAAATTTGAATTTTCTCTCTATTTAATATTCATGCTCTGTATTTTGCTGGATAGCTTCTGACCAGTGTTAGGGCAAATACAAGTTTAATTTACCTGCTTTGTAGTGGATGAAATCTTTTTAGAGGTATAACTAAAGGTAACAATTATATAACATTAACAGTATAGCAGATATTGTCATTTAGCACTTAATTATTACTTAATAATTTCAGAAAATAAAAGTCTAAAGAAATATGAAACTTAGTCTGGGTGACTAATGAAGTTATTGAGTTGTCCGGTATAATTAACCGAGTCCATTTGAAGCGAGACCAAACGTTATATAAGGCCTGAACACTAACTTCCAACGTCACTACCTGTGGGCAGTTTAGGCCAATAGATTGTTGTGACGTTGCAGGTCAGTGTGGAGGCCCTCTATAACAAATAGTTATAGAATAGACCATCAACTGACCACAGTGTGTATACAAATATGATTACAAAATACTGACAGACTAGTATGCATTTACATCAGACTAATATTATAAGTTTATACATATTTGTTTTATTACAGTCTTCTGGTTTACTTTTGATTTTACTACAAGTTTAAATATTTTTGAACACCTTATTTTGTACACACAGACAGACAGACAGACAGACACACACACACACACACACACGCACGCACGCACACACAAAACTATATATATATATATTAATGAAAATGTTTCGAGTTGATGCCATTGTAAATTTGTTATATTATTATCTTTATGAGTCTCTTTGTTTTCCGTAGATTTGAGTTAGTTTGTTGTATCTTATATATTGCAGACGTTACTTAAAAAAAAGGTTATTAGGTCTGAAAGGGAAACTTTATTGACTTTTTTTTATTTTAGGAACTACTGGAATAATTAACTAGTAGGCTACCACGTGAATTAATCTCTCTACAAAAAAAATAAAAATTTAAAAAACCATGGTGCGAAGTACTCATAATTTGCGAAGTGTTCGGTTCAACAAAAAAGTTTGTCAAACACTGGTATAGTTTGGTAAATTTACATATAAATACATATATACAATAATTAAACGTAGTATCACTTACCCTTTCATCACATTTGCTGTCTTCGTATTGAACGATAAGCTCGTGGTGAGGTAACATAGAAGCGTTGACTCTAATGGTTTCTTTGGCGATATCCAAGGCCGGCATCAGGCGTTTGTACGAAAACAGATACGATGTGTCCCCGGGCAGCAACACCAGTACGTTGACCGGGTGCTTCCCGTGGGTCACGCCCGAAGGCAGCGCCCACGACGACCGCAGGTGGACGAGCAGGCACCCCAGCACCAGAGCCAACGCTGGCGCAGAGGGCGGCGCCCTGCAGTTCGAGCAACGGTACCCCATCTATCCTGGGATACACCTTTTACATTTGGCTGTCGGTTTGTGGTGAATGATCGACGCAGGTGAATGATTACATTCGAAAGTTAAGCATCAACCATAAAGATATCCATGCAGAAAACACAACAGCGTAAATCCGGTGCGTAAGCAACACGTGGAAACGATATGACGGTGTTTGGTTATCCTGGAGATGTTGGCACACCTACACATAGTACTATGTGATCCTATGGAAAGTAAGACAACCTTGAAATGATTGTAACCGTGTATACGTTCAATTCAATTATACACATGACGCACAGATATATAAATATTTCACATAAGCTCGAAAATAGGTTTCACACATGACGCACTGATATTTATATATATATTTCTCATAAACTCGAAAATAGGTTACACACATGACGCACTGATATGTAAATATTTCACATAAGCTCGAAAATAGGTTACACTGAGAATCCCTTTAAATAAAAAATACAGAGAGTTCACTACAGACAAAAATTTGTGTAACGTAGTACGAACAATCGGACTTGAGGAGAGAAGGGAGAGGTAAGGCTAGATAGAGGAAGAGAGTGTAGGAAAGAGAGAGTAGGAGAGAGACAAGAGAGTGAGAGAGGGGTGGTGTTACGGGCTGATCAAAGGGTGGAGGGTTGGGATCGCTAACTATTGTTATTGAGAAGATGCCGATAGAGGCTAGATGACACTGGGTGGAGGTGGGAGTCGGGGCGCAGGCGACGTTACTACGTCAACTGATAACGGAGGTCGAGTACATACTTAGATAATTATCTCCGAGACTTGTCAACCAGCACCCTGATTGAGAATGTGGTTGTCTCCCTTACGTGGTGGTATTCTACGCTTCTCTCTCTCTCTCTCTCTCTCTCTCTCTCTCTGTTCAAACCAATAATAAAACTAATAGTTTTAGTTTTAATTCATCGTTTACTAAACGAAATGCTACCCACTAGCATATGATTGCGTATCCAGTAGAACCTCAATCAATTGTGATAACATCGCATACCTCTAGAATCTAGAAACATTTTCATTTCAAAAACGTGATACTTGTAATTTGCAATCCAAACAATAACTAAGGGAGGATGCAATGTATGATGGAGCGAAGTTCATTTTTAAAATGGAGCTACTGATTTATATACATAATTATGTTTTAATGTTATTTAGTGAATAAGATACATTATCGAAATTGCCAAATTCTGAATTAATTATCAAGCTATAGTTTATTCAAATACAGGGTCCATATTTGGTCTATAAAATAAAGAGTTGATATTTGGTCTATACAATAAATGGCCTATATTTAATGTGTACAATATAGGGTCTACATTTGGTCTATACAATATAGGGTCTATATTTGATCTATGCAATATAGGGCCTATATTTGGAGTTGGTGAACGCAACTGTTGTGGACGCTACAAGATGGTGATTGTTGGGTACAAATACTAGAACAAAAAAAAAAAAAGAAATTTGAGAAGATAAGAGAGATGTGATAGTAAGGTCACGTTATTACTACAGGAAATGGTCAACATTTTTTACAAGAAAATCAATACAGGGTACTTCCAAAGTCAGTTTGATACAGCGTGGCTTCAACAATAACGAATCGGTTTTGTGATGGCTGGAAATTTAAAAAAAACATAACGGACTTAAACCAAAGTCTACGCCATCGCTCCAAATATAGGCACTGGCTCATTATTGTTGGCGGTCGTTGACCTGTAGCACCAAACTTCTGGTAGACAACTCAACCGCTGTAGGCGTATTATATTTTAAATTATAAAAAACTTGAAATCACTTGAATAATGCCTTCGTAAACAAAACTAAAAGTAGCTTTTTTTTTTATTATAGACAAATTTAACTTGGAATGAAATGAAATAAACTTATATTTTAAACAAATCTAACTCACAGTAAAAACACGTCTTTACACTCTGGCATCATGGAGTTGTCTGCCAAACTTTAACACAGCCTACGACAGTGCCGCTTATCTTACGTCATTCTACAAGACTTACATTAAATTAATGCTCTCTCTCTGTCTCTTTCTCTCTCCAAACAACAAAAAATACTCCTTTTTTTATATAACCTAGGAAGCAAGCACACCACCTAAACTACTTTTTAAAAAATTTAATTTGCTACTTCCGAAGCGTAGCAGGTTAAAAAGATATATCAGTTGGTGAAGGGAGGGGCGGGTGGTATCGGGAAAACCCAAAAACTTTGGAATCGATTACAAGTGGTAGAGAGTGACATATGAAGACCGATTCTTCCGATGTCAAGATAGTGACACAAATGATGTGAATGCAGCAAGGAGCTCTAAAGAATGGCTTAGTTAATCGTTTTACAGAGTCTAAGAAAGAAAGAGGAGAAAGAGAGGGGAAGAGTGATGTGTGAGAGAGAGAGAGTGAGTGTCTGTGTGATAGAAACTGACAAAAATGATATAGAAAGAATGAGAGAAAGAAAGATGATAGAGAAAGAGTGTGAGAGGCAAGGAGAGGAGGTGAGTGAAAGAGTGGAATGAGAGAAAGTGTGGGAGAGATAGAGAAGAGTATGTGAGAAAGCAGGAAAGATTTGCTATGTCATCACTTAGGTGTTGACTTCAGACTATAAGACTGAAAGGTTTTGTTCTTGCAGCTAGTAAGATTGTGTTAAAGAATAGCATTACTATAGTACATTTATTTGATTTGTCATTAACTTTATTTGGCATCGATTACAAATAAAGTTCTATTCAGTTTCGTTCACAAAAGAAAAATATTCAAGATTTGTGAAGGATTATTAGTTTAGACATATAACGCCTAAAACAGTTTAGTTGTCTACAAGCAGTTTGGTGCCACAAGTCAACGACCAATTGATAGCCTATTTCCCCCCGTCACCATATAAACACATACACACACACACTATAACAGTGTATTATAGAGAAAGAGAGGTGATTGTGATTGACAGAAAGATATGACAGAGAGACAGGTTTGAGCATCGGAATAATTTATACAAAGCAGAAATATTTCCATGATGAAATAAAAGAGATGTCTGCAAAGTATTTAGTACATTTAGTTTATGTATGTGCTATGTAAAGTGGTCAGTCAGTGAGTCACTGTTACACTGTGGCCTCAATATAAGAGATACTATTGCGTGAGAAATAGCTGATATAGTGAATGTTGTGAGTAGCATTGATCTCGCTCAGTTTAGCAAATGACGACCTAAAAAAAACACATACACAGATAAAGGGAGAAAGAGAGAAAGGACGATAGAGAGAGAGAGATTAAGAAAGGGATATAAGGAAAGAGAGATACTCAGAAAGAGAATAGAAGATACAAAAGAGAGTGAAGGGGAAAGGAAAGAGAGAAGAAGAGAAAGAATTGTATAGAGAAAGAGATAGGTAGGGAAAGATAGAGTGAAATAAAAAGAGAAACGGGTTAGAGAGAGTCGGGCTTGCCGTAAATAAAATTTTGAGATCCACCCAAAGAAATTAACAAAGAGAGAGAAAAAAAGATTTCAACAGTAAAATCAGAGGATAACAGTGTAGTTGAAGAGACCTCTGAAGAGAGATATATAAAAGGAACATGAGAGAAAGAAGAAGCGAGACAAATCTTATGGGAAAGAGAGAAGACTGATCCAGAAGGACTTGATAGTCACTCGACTAAACTTATAAATCTCTATTACGCCGGTAAAATAAAAAAAAGTTTGAGCCCAAAAAGAAATGTGTCAATATACAAAAATAAAATTTTTATCTGCACGGTGACAGAGGCTTAAGGTCGCGAAGCTATCGTGACTTTCCGGAGTTATCCTGCGATATCCAGTCCTGGAGACCGAAAATTCTATCAGTGACTCAGACACAAGGGAAAGTACGTCAGTAACATTCGTAACAGGATTGTTGATTGGTTGTCACGTGACCTTTGACCTGCGTAAACATGTCAAAGCTCTACTTTATGTCTCTCACTGGATTATCTGCATTGCAAGGGTGAACGTAGAGTGGATGTCACTGCATGAAGAGATGTTCTTGTGTGTTCGAATTTAATGGAGATGTTTACGTGCCGTATAATATAATAATTAAATTACCACTAAATCGGAACAGCTCCTTGCTCCCATTTATATTTTTTTAAAAATATTTTTGTATTTTAAAGTGTTTTTTTTTTACTTGCTTTCAACATTTAGTTGTGCCTTTAAAGTGCAAGAAAATGACCAACATTTCAAATCAATATGTTTCATTATTTGTATTTCCTTTATTCGATTTACATCGGAAGTTTACTCACAACGTGAAGCTTATAGCGTCTAAACTTCCAGCAGGATGGCGGTGGATTGAATAGGGCCCGGAAGGGAGTTGGAACCTGGGACCATCGCGACGACCATGCCAAGCGCATACCTCATTACCAGGCAGTCATTCTATCTTGCTTAGAACAAACCTATTGAGTAGACTAGAAAATAGTTTAAAAGAAAACAACAAGGCTTATAAAAAGTGTAATTGTATGAATTAGTTTAAATGTTATGTAATTCAATTTGTAATAGCTCTAGATTTGGAAGAAGAGAGGGAGTCTAAAATGACGTGTTCTTACTAAAGTTGGGAAATGATCGTAAATGGTCAATGACTAAATGCAAGAATTTTTTATTTTTTTGGTAGAATCATTTGAAGGCAGCCTTAAAAAAAAAACTAGCAGGTGTTGATTTGTAAATAAATTTACTTACACAGACATCAACAGCATCTAGAGATCAAAACAATAAATATCCAAATCTTTTCCTATGTATCACACAAGTACATAGCTGGATGTACACCTGACACGGAATGTGACAAAATGCTATTGATAACTAGCACTACTCAAAGTATCCACCAACATTGATATTCAGTCATGGGGGGGGGGGGGGGGGGGGATTCTAATTAAATCTGATCAGAGCTGAGATATTATTTTTATTTTCGATCATTGAAGAATCTAATTAATATAGAATTATATTTATATCTTCATTGAAGCATGAACGACACAGAAATTAATCAACCGTTCTATGTTCTTCAGTAAGATGCATGCTTAATCGATGTAAGTATATCTGTAATTCAATATATGTGTTTTATGACGAGATAAAGGCTGCATGCGTAGATGATCACACACACACACATACACTTAACTTTTTTCTTTGTTTAGCCAATGATTCTTAAAATGTGTTTAAGATGGCACCAAGAATTTCAAAGTTCTACTTTAAAGAAAATGTCCAAAGGCTAGATGAACTGGCAAAAAAAAAAAAAAAACAACTTGTCTAAAGGGGAAGAACTCGTCCTTAAAACTATATCTACAGATAATGTATAAGTTATTGCCCTTATTCGATATCGAACAATATAATTAATTAATATTGAATTGACTAATTGTTGTTTTTTTTTGTATTGATTCAGGTTTTGTTAGGTAACTAAATAATTGTTAAAAGTGTCAACTTTATCTGAGAATGTGTGAGGGAAAAATAGCTTTTACAATTATTTAAGGGGACTTAACCAAACAAATTTAGCCATATCTGTGAATACTAAAGTATTAGTTTCCCTTGTTGTTATTAAACAAAACTATGAACTACCAGTAATTAATTTTCTAATTGGTTACTTTTTTAAAAAACAGATTCATGTCTTGTCTATGTCAATGAATAATTGTGCGAAGTTTCCGCTTGGTCCGAGAATGGGTGTTAGAGAAATAACGTAAACACACTTTTTACCAGACAGACAGATAGACAGGCAGACAGAGTGAGTTGATATTAGCTTTAAAAAAAAAGTTATAGAATTAATAAAAGTCCCAATGGTCTTTGATACGAACTACTTCCTGTATTATATTGGACAGTATTTCATTTCGCTTCTTTCAATTTAAAAGTAATTTATAAAATCTAGCAAAGAATTTAAATTTACAATTGTAACATTACATTTCTCTGAAACTGTCTGGCAGCAGGCGGCTTCCAGCAGGACCTTTTCCTACAAAGGCCGCGGGATACACAATTAAGGCCAAAAGAAGACTGGCATAAAAAGAGATTCTAAAGCGATCACCTGCAGACTATGATTATATCTACACTGATTGCCACAAAATATGTATATCACAGCTAGGATAGAGTAGTCATCGGAAATAATGCACTTCTTTTGAATCATCTGACTCGGAGACAGTCTTACTGAGCATACTGGTTTTTTTTTTTAATAAGCCATCTCGTCAACTTTCTCCTATTGAACATGGTCAACTCAAAGATTAACAAATTTAGACACAAAAAATATAGTTTTCCTGAAGGACTTATTGATTAGCTGACTTTAGTATTACATTAAGATTGAATATTGGGTCTAAATAAAAGGTTATCAGAAAGACTACTGGATGAGACGGGCTCACGTTTTATAGTGAGAATACCAAATGTGATGAATGAGGGAATACAGAGAGGTGAAAGAAAAAAGGAAAAGAGAGCTTTAATAGAAAAACCTCAAAATGTAGATTGTAGTGACGATACAAGACAGGCTAGTTTGATGTTAACAGACAGACTTACAAAGAGAATTATTCATTAAGATGAAAGTAAAAGTAAAAGCAGAGACGAAGATAAAGATTTTAGAACTACTTTAAAGGAAAGAATCAGAAACAGTTCATCGCAAGACTAGCTTGAGACTCCTTGAGATTAGCTTCAGAACAAATGGATTGGAAATAGAAGCGTACCATGCAAATGATTTCTTTATAACAGAGGAAACAAATCTATTGTTTTTTTTTGTTTTTTTTAATTACTTCTGGTTGGCTGACTCTCTCTCTCTCTCTCTTAATAATACCCACTGGTTATTATCTAGCCTAATCTATCAATAACTTAGATCTATGTGTCTACACTTCCAATGAACGTCTTTAAGAACATTTGTCAAACGCGTTGTATTTTTTTTTAAAGTACTTCCCCCCCCCCCTTTTTTCCTCCAGCCCTAACATTGCTATCTACGCACTTGTCAAGAAGCATAACCCTTGTCAAATTGCTTTTGAAGTTTAGGCGCCGAACCGTGAAGGGTTATCTTTCCTCCTTTCAAATGTGATAATTTGTGAAACAACACAGCTATTTTGATCGAGACTCTATAAGGTTTCACTGTCGAAACAAAAAGTGTCTCACAAGGGAAATAACTAAGTGTGGTAGAAGAAAGTCTTAATAAGTCATGTTTATTATGTGCCTTTCCATATTGAAACATGAAGTACGTCACCCCTTACACTGGTGGGCACACCTACACATGTTGACATCTGGTTCAATGATGAGAGATGGGTGTGTAGTCAAGTAGATGAGGATATACTATTAAATGTTTTCATTATATTTTCTTATATTAAAAGCGATTATGCATTGATTAGGAGGCAGATATATGTACATGTAGAACATAGAAAGATGTTACGGTAGTAGTGAAAGAGAGAGAGAGAGATAGTGAAAACACACTGGCAACTAAAATATACCAATCAGTACGAATTCAATACACAAATCACTAAAAACAAAAAGGAAGCACTGATACATCAAGCTGTTGACGCATAAATCAAAGAATCAAAATATCAAGGATTCAACACACCAATTATTAAACTTATCCGATGATTCAACCAATCAATGATTTAAAAGAAAAAACTTAACAAAGGATACTACATAGACAATTGACCAAACCATAGATTTAAACTAACCAATAACTCAACAAATCAATGATTGAACATACAATCTGATTGAACATATGCAATGATTCAAAATAGGCAACGACTCATTTAATCAGTGAATCCTGAGTCTATGAAAATAAGCCATCAGTCGTATTCCAATCCCATTCCAATCTGAAATATTTTTATTCCAAAGTTAAAAACTGAGTGCTGCATTTCAAATGGTTACCATAACAACCAGCCGGAAATAATAGTTGTGGCATAATTTCCTGAATCGATAATTTGCTTGAAAAAAAAAAATTCAAACTTAATAAAAAAAATTCTCTTTCAACAGAAAGTTTACTCTAATGACTACGAAGGAAGACCAAATTGAATTGGACCAATCAGACTCTTCTGATGCTAAGTATACACCTATTGTTAGAGGTCTCGTGTAACTGCCTTGCCTATTTTCTTGTTGCAAATATCGCTTTAGGATGATTTGCGAACAACCGCAATGCGGAGTGCTGTAGATGAGAACATCTCTTGAGAAGTCAGTCAAGTCTTTTGAAAGTTTTTGAATCGGACAATAGTCAAGAAAATGTGCGTAAAGTTTATAAAGATTCTTCTTTCTTTATTCGATTGATTTTTTCCCTATTTCATTGTTAATAAATGTTCGTAAGTATAGTCGAAATAAAGGGGAAATGCGATTTATGATTCTGTTCAAACTCATTATACATCTTGTCAATTTATAATACTAATAGTGAAATGTATACTTTATAGGTATAAAGTACACAAATGTTGTCGCAGTAACTCTATTTACCATCGTATGTTGTCCATTACAATTTTTATAGTTATAAAAGGGCAAGAATCTACAGTTTCCAAAGATTAAAAATTAGATATTTCGAATTTTCGGTTTGTCTGAATATTTCATTTCCCAAAAAATTATTGGTTATATTCTTTGAATGAAAGCTGCTGGTGTTGTCAAATGTTTTCTGTCAACGGAGTGGGAAGTACGTCTCAGAATTGAAAACTTTTAAGACAATGTAGTAGAGGAACATTAAAATTTTGTAGCTGCCACTTCGAAGTAAGTTAATTTGCAAACCGCTTACGAATGTCAAAAGCCATACACTGAAGTGCAGCCCACGAGGCGAAAAAGTTTTCTAGAAAGTACCATATGGTCGAACTAGAGGCAGATACCTTTGGGTTTGGTTCAAAACGAAAAAAAAAAGGAAAGCATGGACCTAGAAAGATGAAGTGTAAGTGGTGAAGGACTTGGGACTGTGGAGGTGTATCTATCTATTGGGCTCACGGGCTGTAAGATAAGATAAGATAATTATATTGATCCAATGAAATGGAAATTCAGTTTGACTACAATTGACAACATCAGCAACATTAGATTGCAAGTAATGGGTAAGTGTCATGAAACATTGTGTCATTCTAATTCTTTTTTAATTACAATTAAATGTATGAATAGTAGATCAACATGCTCCGTGCATAGAGACATCAATGCTCTGTCATCTACTGATGCAATATCACCCACATTGTTCCCCAAAATTCAGATATACTCTCTTTTCTCTCTCTCTCTCTCTCTCTCTCAGAGCAATCCCCAGAGAGAGATCTTCAGTCATGCCCTCTGCTGTTTTCCTCTCGTTAACATCAAAATATATTTGCAAATGGCCCCCCTCCCCCCGCCCCTTTCTAATCTCCATCCATCATCACTGCCTGCTACATCCAAAAAATGTCAAACTCGGCCGCCTAACAGCAAATAACGTTGCAATGTTTTCTAAGACTATTTCATCGCCCCCCCCCCCCTTTTTTTTCCCGCCAAACACTACCCCCAATTATAAAGCTGTACAGTAGTTTAAGAATGTATCGAACAGAAGAGAGAATTTATACCTAAGCTTTTGTAAATAACAGCTAGGCAGTGCCGATTTTATGTCTAGGCAAGTCTGTGCATCCGCACAAAGCCTCACATTTTTTAAATATATAATTTTTACAAAATATATAGGGCCTCCTTCAGCCGCGAAGCGACTATGGATCACCTCATGAAAATGAGATGAATGCCTGGGCTTTAGCTGCGGTCGGAACGATGTCGCCCACACATCAGTTTCCCCCACTCCACGCAGCTGATGTACCCAAAGGAACGATAGTGCCGATACAGTTTGGGGTAAGCGGAGTCGCAGGTTCTGCCAGAGTGTAGCACTGGGTGCTGCAAACTGCTTAAGGGTCGCCAGCATCTGATTTTTCCTCAGGGTTGACTCCCGAACTCTTTCCCATGATTGGGTATAGCTGCAAGGCAACAGAGGTTTGAATTCAGAGTTTTCCTTCTCCAAGGTGGAAATATGCATATTAAATATAAAAAAATTAGGGATTCTACTACTACTTCTATTATAATTATTATTGTTATTATTATTACGAAGGTATCGAATATGTATTACAAAATGTTGAAAGATTAGCATAAATATGAGTTTCCTACAGATATAGAACAGTATTCTCAGTATTACGTAGATTGACTAAATTCATAAATAAGGTTTACGATTCGATGTTATTTAGTTTCAAGTTGGCTATGATAATCAATTACTGTCAAAAAAAAATATCGACATTATTATTAAGTTTAAAATTGACTATGATAATTAATTGCTATAAAACAAAAAGAATCGACATTATTATGTTTTAGATATTATGCTAGATGTAATAACTGTAAAAAGAAAACAACTTAAAAATTCTACATTACATGTATTAACTTTTTATTGACTTTTATAATTAATTAATGTGAAACATAAGAAAATTGAGATTCTTCAGCTAAGAGTAGACCATGGTAATTGATAACTCTAAAATATAAATATTTGACATTATTAATTTAATAAAATAGAAATTCGACATGATTACCTTTAAAGTTGGTCACGACATTCAATTATTGTTACCCTCCCCCCCCCCCTTTCAGACCCTTTTATCTATGAGACAGATGATGTAAAGGTCATCTGTTTCTGTGGCCAACGCTTAACGATGGTGTCGTATGGCCAGCACAAAGACCAACTACCATTTGTATGCCCCAACTAGTGTCAGGTACCCATTAACGCTGGGTCGACTCAGAGGCGCCCTAAAGATCCCGAAAGAAAAAAATCCATGTCTTCACCAGGATTCGGGAACCCCATTTCGGGAGCAAAGCGCTTTACCACTCATCCACCGCGCCTGAACTATTTTTACACCTCATTATTTAGCCAATGCGCGCTTTTGTAAATTCCGTATAACTGCCACCAGTTTCAATGACGTAGAAATACAGTGTATCATTTGATGTGTTACAAAGAACCTAGAGAAAGACCAAAAGATATGTCGTGTACAAAAACTGCCATAGAGAATCAGTCTCTTTGAACGAGGACAAACTTGTAAGCAACTGAGGCAGTGTTCTTTCTATAACCGTCTCTTTGTTTTTAAGAAAGAAATTCTAACAAGTACGTATAATATATCATTTTAACGGCTCCCCCGGAAATGGAAAAGCCGCTTTTAGACTCTGTTGGCAGTCCGTCCGTCCGTCACACTCAGATCTTAAAAGCTGAGAAAGCTATTTCGCGATATTTTGTAGCTGCAGAGTTCAAGTGCTAAGGCAAATTTTTTTTTTTTTTTTTTAAGGGAACCATTTCATCTTTAAAATTAATTATATAAGCGTTAATTCATTTATACAACACTTTTAAAACAATACATAAATGTAAGGGAGATACTATTAGGAAAGAAGATTTTTAAAAATGTATTTCATTATTATATATACCTGAACTTAAAAAGTTGTAAAATATCATGAGATCTAATATTCAATATCTATTCTAGTTTTAAAGAACTAAGAGTGTGACAGGCGGACGAAAGGACGGACAAACCACACAAAACTAATAACGAGTTGATAGAAAAATTGTATTAGGCAGTGAGAGTAAGTAGAACTGGCACTCTGGCACTGAATATCTTAATTCCCTTTAGATGAAGGGTAGGAGGTTTGTTTTCACAGAAGGCCCATATCTAACTGTCGTATATCTATATAGAGGTTTTTGTATTCCTTGGTCCTGCGCTCGAGGTGCACAACTAGAGGACGAAGCTATAATTAACAAGATAAGGAATTAAGAAAAGCTAGATCGCTTTCTTTCCAACAAGCGAGAGAACCTCCGCTTACCTAACAGTGAAGCGTTTTACACGGAAAACAAATGACCAATGTATTTTGATTTAAAATATTGAAAAATATCAATCCTAAGACGTAGTGCATGTAGGTATAAGATATCCAGGTCACGCATCGCTTAAGCACATGTTTTTTTTTAACATTCATCATCATCATCATCATCTGTCCCTGGACTTACGTCACAGGGGTGCCTTTGAATGGAAAGAAACTTAATTTGAACAGTGCACATGAGGGTTTGGGCAGTGGAGAAAGATTATGAAGGTATATGATTTAAGTGAGGTGTACAATTTGGTATCACCAACCTTAACGCAAGGATGAATATAAAATTGGCATTATGGATAAAGACACCTAGTTAGTTTTTTTTTGTTTTTTTTAAAGAAAGACATGCCAAGGGTAGGCAGAGGAAATTTGCTTCTTTGAAAATTATTCCATCAGGGATGAGATGGATATTGCTCAACTTCGGAACTATTTTCTATAAAATAGACAATATATTTCTTTAAAGTAATGAGTTTAAAAAAAAAGACATTTATAGTCCACTTTTTTTTTAGTCACATAAGTCCTAATAGAGTTGAACTTAGACCTCATTAAAGAAGTGCTCGCACGTTAACTTTAGTCTGCTTAGCTAGGGTTTCACTTACATTTATTATCTACTTCATGCCGATTATTGGACCTCATTCACCAATCGTAAACAAACAACATTTAGCCACGTGATTCTCTATATCTTCTATACAAATTATGTAATCCATAATGGCTGTCACGTGATACGTATTTTTCATTGTTTTATCAATATTATGACATGGCTTAATGTGTTTAACTACGTTTGGTACATCTCTATGGCCTCAACTCTGCATCTCTGGGGTAGATTAGAGAAGGACTCGACTATTCTGCGTATGTAATCAAATGCCATTATTATCAAAATAGCTAATTTTTACTGTAAAATTAACAGACAAAAAAATATTAAGTTTAAAAATTAAATTAAGTATGCTTTGTTTATATTTTTAACTAAGTAAGTATATACAAAATATTGAAGGGAAAAAAAACATTAAAAGAAAGAAAATTCACACGTTCATTAAATAACACATTTACTACAACATTATCTCCCTTTCCCCGACAAATAATAGTGTGCTATTTATAGCTCTTTGGTTAGTTGTAAGTATTCTAGAACTATAAAGCCTAAACTGTAGAGCTCGTAATATAGTCTATCTATTGGTAACAGAGAAACTTGCACTGCTTAGACAATTTTCATCCAGAGTAAAGTCAGTTTTGTGTGCCGAACGAGGACTAAATTGATTCAATGATTCTAAAAATGAAATTACGTAATCAAATGTTGCACAGGATACTCCCATAAAGATCAAGTTGTCGAGTTATTTATTTAGTCGCATCTTTCTATGTACGCCTCTGAATATAGTCCCAGTTTTTATCTGTAATAAAATGCACGAAACTCTCCTGCACCTAGGGAGGCCAACGTCCGGAATCGACGGTTCGTTAAAAGTCAAATGAGCATGACCACAGGACCACATGACCACGTGGCCACATGACCACATGCAACGGTAACGAAATGGCTGCAGCAATCGAGAAACGGAACATGAAAATAAAAAAGGCGAAGTCGACCTCTTAACTAAATTTCCCAAGGGTATGGTGAACAGGAGGGTCGCATCGCGGAGGAAGAGCTTGGAATCAAGTCAGACTTCACATTCCTGGCACAAGTACATTGGTAATTGACTGTTTGAGTTACACTCTGACAGGGGACAGCAGCGTGTTTTTTTTCATTGTCTTGCCACCGAATTCACCACGCCATCTCCAAACTTTTGAGTTTGTTTTGTTTCGCTTTATTGTTCACGTAATTTTTAACACTGTCACTGGATTTAGAATCTCGTACTTGGGTTGATGTTGCGTGGGAGATAAATGAGGTCAACTATGAAAAAGTAAGGATTAGGGTAAAGTTTTGAGTTAGGGTTTGAGTTTAAACAAGAAAACACAACGAAAGTGTGCTACAAATTTAGTTCTAGTAAAATTTACGTTTCACGTTGACTTTGGTGGGTCTCTCTTTTACATGATGTATATATAGGCTTCTATTGCTTCGTTTTTTTTTAATTAATAGTTTTACAAAGCTTATATCAACTCTCTCTGTCTGTCTGTCTGGTAAAAAGTTCGTACACGTTATTTCTCCCATATCCCGGATAAAGCTGAAATTTTGCACAATTATTTCTTTTACCTGACAACACAAGAAACAATAAAAGTAATTAATCAATTAGATAATTAACTATTGGTAATTAATTATTTTGTTTGGTATATTGAAAAAGGGAAAGAAATCGTACTTGAAGATATGGTGGTATAAGTTGGTCAAGCGGTTTTGATTTCTATTCCTAACATACATACATACATACATACATAAATACATACATACATACATACAATCATACATACATACATACAATCATACATACATACATACATACATACATACATACATACATGCATACATACATACATACATACGCCTTACTTTCAACTTTATAGTATAGATTTTTTTTTTTTTATAATGGTCAGGATGTCCTCATTGTGATCCTGTTTTGGATTCCGTCATTTGCGATGTGTAGTAAAGTGAGCCGAGCACATCTATTAGTCAACAGTCCTCGTCTCTAAGTCTACAGTTAGCATCCAAGATTCACGAACATACAAGAAAGACGAAGAAGCGCATCAGTCTGACTTTTGTGCCGAGTGCTCTACATTTGGCTTTTCAGATTATCTGGAGCTTTTTCAAAAAGTAAAAAGGTAAAGTTTCCCTTTGCGACCTATAAGGCTGATGATGTAAAGGTCATCTGTTTCTGTAACCCACGGTTAACGAAGGTGTCATGTGGTCAGCACAACCGACAACCGCCTTTACTTTTCACCAACTAAGTTTCAGGTACCCATTAGAGCTGGGTGGACTCAGAGGCCCCCAAAGTCCCGAAATTACAGTTCCCAATCTTCACCAGGGTTCGAATTATATATATATTCTTATTATATATATATATATATATATAAATGTGACTTCAATTGTAACTGATTACATTGTATGATACTCGAGAATGATGATGAATTGGAACATTGAAAGACAGCTATAAGTTTTAAAATTGTTTTAAAATTTAAAAAAGAAAAAGTAAAGCTATTGTTTGACTATCGATATGTGTAGTACTAGGCTTAGATCACCTCAGTCTGTCTGTCTGTCTGGAATTTTTTTACACTTTTTTTCCCCACTTTCCAATCTCGGATCAAGTTGCAATTTTGCACAATTATTTATTAGTCAATGACAACGCATGAATCAATACAGAAAATATTTAATTTTTCATTAATACATTTTGTTTTTTTATGTAAAAAGGGAAGATAAGCCTTGCACTATTGAGAAATATGGCAATTAACGGACGGTCGTCATTTTTCATTCAATTTAAGGTTTGTTTTGTTTTTTATTGTTTTTTTTTTAAATTATTTTTAGGTTTGCTTTACATATATTTATATATTTAAATACAATATTCCAAATGTATCTTTCAACAAGACTATTAGAAATGTTTAACCTATTCTCTTTTATTTGTTCACGTATCGGAAACCTGGCCAATATTTGTTCTTTGCCTGTTTAGCCTGTCGTAAATAAGGGAAAGTGAGAATGCAAAAGATTTCCCTCCAACATCTGGTCACGTGATACGACGTGTCATCCATTTTATTTGCAGCTTGCTTTGTTGGTTTTAATGGCGGCATATAAAACGTGCGACGCCCTGGACCAGCAGAAGATAGCGGAGTGAGTTTTTAAATTCAAACCTTACGGCGTTTTATCAGCGCGGAAACAAGAGGTGTCGAGAGCTCCCTGACCAGGGCAACTGAGAACATGTCAAGATGTTTGCCACCTTCCCACAGACATCTCTTAGACTTTCTTCGCCCAGGGTAATTCTGTTTTGAACTGAGCTGGTGGAGACAAGGTCTGGAAATCCATGAAGCTAGCTGTTGGATGTTTTTAACATACATTTATTTATACACGGGGTGCAACTTGCTGGAAAGGGAGTATTTTGTAATAGTACTCCCATTATGCGGTGCAAGTCAGTGTAAGGGTATGTTATTTTAAAATGATCTGAAACTCAATTATTTTTTTCTAAGGACAACAAACACATAGAAAAACATTATTTTCAAAATTTACATTTATTGCATTTTCATTTGGAGGCGCGGTGGCTGAGTGGTAAAGCGCTTGGTTTCCGAACTGGTGGTTTCGGGTTCCAATCCTGGTGAAGACTGGAATTTCAAATTTAGCCTTTGAATCTTAATAGAAAATAGTTGCGGAAAAATAATGGCGATTGGTCGTTGTGTTGGCCACATGACACCCTCGTTAACCGTAGGCCACAGAAACATGACCTTTACATCATCTGCCTTATAGATGGCAAGTTTTGAAAGGGGAACTTTACTTTTTTAATTTAAACTCGGAGCAAGAGTTCTAGTGCCGCCACTGCTCAAGACGTCTGAGCACTAGTATTCGAGTATCGTTCAAACGCTGTATAGCGCTGTCAATGTTGTAGTCTTGTAAAAGCCGATTAGCGTCATTTCACAAAATTGTTTCTTAATATCTGAAGACGGACTACCCAAAAGAAGTTGCAATCAGAGAGTTATTTCTAGATTTTTATATTTTGAGAACCAGAAGTCTGTAGAATTGGCACCACATGCTATTCTAGAAGGAAGCAATGAATAAAAGTAAAGACTATGGGCCAGACTGAAATCACGACATCTTTTTTGCTTTTAGTATTTGATATACTCAATACAGTGCTTTTATTGTAAAAACAAAATAGGTGCCGGTACTCAGTGATTTATGGTCTAACTTTTAACTACTAATATATTAATAATAAACGTTAAAATTCAAGAAAAGTAATAATTTTTCCCCACATTGAAAAAGTTTCCGGTACGCCGTACCGGTGCGTACCGTCACAAAAAAAAGCACTGATATATATATTATCTGATCAATAGGGATTTCTTTTATCTTACTCACGTTTACACACACTTTGTTGACATGCTGATTTTAAGTTCCGGTTTAAATTAAAAAAGACAAATCTTTAAACAAAAGAAACAAACTATAGTAAGAGCAGAAGACGTGAAATCGGTAAGTTTAAGGCAAGAGCATACGTACAGGAGCCAAAAGGAAGCCGTAAAATAAACGAAGGCATGTTCGAAGAGATGGAGTTACTGGTCTGTATCCTATGATGAAAGAGCACAGATGCCAACTAAATGTTCAAATTACTTTGTTCTACTAGTGGTTGAGCTTATGAATTTCTGGAGTGTTAAAATACAAAGCTAATCAATGCCTCAGTATTCTGTACGCATTTTTGAAAACCATCTATAGAAACAATGTAAGACGTTTTTACCACGCGTATACTGTTTCGACAGGTCAATGCATTCAGTGACCCATTGACCTCATAAAAAAACAGATCGAGTCAACAAAGAGGGCAACACACAGTATATTTGATGAGACAGTCTGTATCCAGAGTTATGAGGTCTGTTCATTACTTGCAGACGTTTGTGACAACGTTATCCAGTTAAATGAACCATCAATCCAGTCAACCTCCAGAATAACAACCAAGCTGCCACACAGATCATGAACAGGATTTAGACATGGAAAATAAAGAGTTGTTTCTATGTTCACCTTTACTGTTGTGAACCCATGACCTAACAGTGATAAAAGCCAGTCTAGGTATACCAAAGAATTCACGACACGTGGAATTATGCAAGAAAATAACGTTTATTTAATAAAACCTAGAATCTAAAAAAAAAATGTCTGTCTTCATAGATTCTTAAGCTGGGCCTCCAACAAAATTAAAAGCATTATCCCAAAGACGATAACTCCACACTCTCTAACAAGCACACACACACACAATGTTTCCAATCTTAAAACCGTATTCTATTAACCAACTGTCTATAATAATGCTATAGATAGTGCAATTTTGTTTCGGAAATAAATGAACATGTTTTGACCTGTCCGAAATATTGGTTTATAGGAGAAAAACTTTTCGATATTTTAAAGGACAACTGCAAGATTGTCGACATGGCCACTGTAAAGATTAGATACTATAGGCTGGTTAGTGTGTGTGTCCACTTAAGAAAAGTTTTCTTTACTAATAACAACTTTTATCGAAATAAATAATGTGGTCGGGCAACTGTTGGCGTCAAATTAGTTTTTCCCTCATCTGAGAGAAAGGCATTGTGTCAAACAGTCAGCAGTGGTGCTCCCACAAACTTACAAAGTGTTTTGTTGTTTTAATACAAGAGTCTCATACTTATTCAATGCGTAACCGACAACCGGAAAGTTTGAACTGACCTGCTTGGTGAGGGACGCTACCCGTATCTTTCAGCCAATTTCATCCATAGATTTATCTCACCTTGAACAAAAGCAAAACCAACAATGAACACGAACGAGACAAAGCAACTGAACTACTAATGGCTTTGTTGACTCCCAATGGAATCTTTAACTGACCTGACAAACGCCAATCTTGAAAAAGCAGAAATACAAGGAAGAGATACAAATCATTCAGGGGGACGTAATTCAGTCCGATGGCTTGTGATAATTCCCCGTGTAAAAAGCAATGCGAACATGACCAATCAAACGATCTGTTAGGCTTGTGAAAGATTCAATTCTACACCCGCTAATTGGTAGCCAAGGGGAGAAGCGTGTAATGAGATATTAGAAAGCAGCATCACAGAAGTCATGTTTTTGTTTTTTTAGCATGTTTTGTCCGTTCGTGCTTGAGTACTTGCGTGGATCAGAGAGAGTTTGAGTTAGGGAATCATGTTGAGTATGTAGGCTCTTTGCTTTGACGTGAAAGTATGCAGTAGAAACCGAAGCAGTCAGGACAGAAGGCTCAATGCCTTTTTGAAAGAGTGAAGCGGAAGTACGTCATATGACGTCATATGACGTCAAATGATTGGGAAATAGGAAGGGTGAAAACTGGTTACACAAAGCGAGCTTTGTTATGGGTACAATGTATAGCAGTGTCTCTGAGTGTGAAAGAGCGAGAGAGGCAATACTTATGAATTAAGATATGTATACAATAATGAAACAATATGGAAAACAAAAAACTAAAATGGGAGGAACGAAACTAAATAATATTGCAACCGTTTGTCTGTGCGTCTATGCGCTGGCATCTAGAGTGGATGTCGAAAGTTAAAGAGCAATAGGCGTTTTTGTCATCGAATTTGATGTCACCGGAAATGTGTTAAATTAATTGAACTACATGCTACTTAATACGAAATTGATAATTATACATATAACATAAACAATGTAAATATGTCATATTGCATGATATATATATATATATATATATATATATATCGTCTTGTTACCACTTTAAATTTTTCACATAATCGTTGTGTTTTGTTCGGGATGGGGGAGGCGGGGGTAGGGCCACACCTCTGCCAGGTTTCTACTGTATGCGCCTTGTCAAAGAAACTATCAGGAAATGGCAAGTCACAACAAGCAATATATTTTAACTGCAAGACTTATTGTGTTAGTGTGAGATCTTTGTCACTCTGATTGACCTAATCGAATCTCTTCGACTGTTTTTATTTTATGATTGGAAATGTTTTCATTTCGTACTATTTTTTTTCCCCACAAACATATGTTGCTGTACAGACGTGAATATTTCTTTTTCGATTAGCAATATTGACATTGCCTTGTTAGAAGAATGTCTTCAATCTTCCATTCCAAAGACTACGGAGGAGTGCGGTGTTTCACATGACTACAGAAACCCAGTTGCGACCTGCATATCTTCCTGCATATCTTCCCGCATTTCCTGCAGACAAAGCCATTGTTCACTGGCGTTTTATTTTAAGTTTTCTTTCCGTCTTCTGCACCTGTCTTCAATAATGGCTTTTCTTTGAGTCTCCAATGTTTGTCCCACAGCCTGGTGCTCTTCAACTTTCTCTTTTCCTCTACCCCATTTCGTTATCTATGCCAGTGAGGGCGAAATGGCGCCTGTGTTGATCTTTATGGCACCTCTGAAACGTCCTTCTTGAAGTTTGCCAAAGAAGATTGTCTTTAGCATGCGGTCGTCTCCCATTTGGGATAAGTGTCCGAGCCAGCGCAACTGTCGAATGGTAATTAGTGCTTCTATATTGTCCACACAGGCCTCCAGCAGAACATGGCTGTTTGTAATGTAGTCTTGTTAGAAGGACGACAAATGGCGTCATCTTTCTTTTAAAAAAAAATGTGTATTATATAGAAGTCACGATAAAGTTAAGAATAATTTAAAACACAAGAGCAACGCCTATTGGCTTAGAATACTCGCATAATTAGTCAAACAAATTACCCCCCTTTCATTTGATATTCAATCAGCCGTGGCGTAATGAACAGAATGTCACGTGATTGCCAAGTCCAGTCACCATGAAAACACACACTCGCTCAGCTCGCATATACGTCCCTGGTAAATAAGAGACAGCCTTGCGTGATTTACATTGGCTATGTTAAGCCAGTGTCCTTATTCTGACCTTCAAGCCCGTGAATTGACGTGAGGGGAGAGTGTCCAGCCGACAATCATGGCACTCCCCTCCTAGGATTAGATGCACTTTAAGAGATGTGGCTGTCAGGCCTGAGAACCATTCGTTTTCTTAATGCCGTATGTATATTGTATAACACCTTTTTTAAAACTGTCTCTACTGGACAGAACTTGAAAGAAAACTGAAGGCGCCACCAGGGATAATATTCTAAAAGTTGATCGATATTCTTCATGTCTAGGGTAGTTATTTAGATTTTATCTAATTGGTATACAAATTAAACACAAAATTTAATGTAATTTCAAAAGTTAGAATCAATTAATTAATTAATTAAACTAATTTAGTTTGAGTAACTTCTGGAATCTTAAAATTCTGTTGGCAGGCAAGTACATGATTTACTGAGTAGAGAGTTCCAATATATTTTAAGATTTTTATCTCTTTCTTTCCGAGAAAGAGAGAAATATATAGAGAGAAACAAAGAGAGCAACTGAGAGAAACAAAGAGAGAGAACGAAAAGAGAAAAATATAAATAGAAAAAAGAGAAGGAGAGAAAAGCATATAGAGTATGTTATCTAGAAAGAGAGAGAGAGATAAACAGAGTGTAGAGAAAGAGATAGGATATGCGATCCAGACAGAAACAAAATAGAGTAAGCTTGTGACCCGGAGAGAAGGTACATATATATATTGTTACAAATGAACAGTGATAGGTAGAGGTCAACGTATGACCCAGCGAGATGACACAGCAGCGAGTGTTCTCAGGAATCTACATGTATAAACAAAGACAGGATGTGACGTGTCCTCACGTGTTGTTCCAGGGGACGAACAGATCAAAGAAGGAGGCAGTTACTAATGAACAGTGACAGATAGAGGTCACTACGTATGACCAAGGCTTGATGCCACTGCAGCGGATGTTTTCTGGAATCTACAGGCATAAATAAAGACAGGATGTGACGTTTCCTCGCGTGTTGTTCCAGAAGATACTAGAGTGTTTGTGCCACTTTGTGGGGGTGATTAGGGACTCTATATAAGCCAGAAAGTTAATGTGAAAGTGAGTCGTATGGAGTGGTTAGTGAGCCGTTACAGTCGATACAGACGATGTAAGACGTGTGCGGCTCTAGTGGAAGAGAAATGTGTACGACTCGATGCAAGTTAACTAGGGTAGAGTTAACTGGAGTGGACTACTGTCGTTAAAGTCTATACAGCGAACTACAGTGGACTTGAGCCGTTACAGTCGATACAGTCGATGTAAGACGTGTGCGGCTCTGATTCGGTAGACTTGAGTACGACTTGGTTCAGCTTTGGGAGACCTGGGAAGTGTGTCGTTGGTCTGTTCTGTGGAATACGGCTCGATGCAAGTTGAGAAGAGATGAATTGCAACAAAGTGAAGAGATGAATTGCAACGAAATATAGCTAACTGTAAACTGACAGATATTGTACAGTCTTCTACGCTACATGTTACAGTAACAAATTGTTAGAGTTAATAGTCAATAAAGTTATATGAAGCTGAAAGTTGAGTCGTCAAGTTCTTTACAGTGTTTTTATTTGTGTACCTACTAGTACATTTAGCCAGAAGATTCAGAAATACGTAACAATATATATATATATATATATATATATATATATATATATATATATATGTATATATATATATATATATATATATATATATATATGTATATATATATATATATATATATATATATATATATATATATGTATATATATATATATATATATATATATATATATATGTATATATATATATATATATATATATATATATAGAGAGAGAGAGAGAGAGAGAGAGAGAGGGAGAGAGAAAGAGAGGGATACAGATGATAGTGTAGGAAAACTATTTGTATCAGCCCAGTGTTGTCCAGATCTCAACCTTCAAAGAAAGATATATACGGTAATCTCCTCATACAGTTTAATTAACTCTGTTCAATGATCTCACTTTACTAATTACCCAACGACACATCTCTTCAAAACGCTCATCTTTTCATCGGGTGACTGTGTTCCTGGCCTAGTTCTGGCTCTTACCAGCACGCTATGCTCATTAACCACGCAAAGACAATCTGCAGATCAAGCTAATCCACCCGTCACGCTAAATACCTTCATCGCTCACATCAGATGAACTTTTTTAGAATAATTTTTTGTTTGTTAACTTGGCTAATTATTATTGTAGGAGATCTAGTTTAAGGAGAAGTTGTATTATTTTCTTATGAATTGTACCGATCTGACCCCTAGGTTTTTGTGATGTTATTATTATAAGAAATATGTTTGAATTAGCTTACAGAGTAAAAGGCCCTATCTCCTTTTGAGCAATGTTAGTTCCTGAAGTTAACTAGAACATAACCATGACTTCTTTCTTTTTATAATAAAAAAACAAAAAACAAAAAGTATTAATAAACACAGGGTTCTAGAGTTTTAGATAATAATTTTTTTCCATTAATACCTCGTTAGGCCAATAATAGAATATACATTCCTCTTTCAAGCATTAAGGAACCAAAACGAGACAACCCCCCCCAGTTCATCGACATACTATTAAGCTATAAATAGAGACAAAGTCATGGCTAGGTGGATTCTAAGAGATAGCCTATATTAGCTTTTACTTAATGAGATAATGGTCAATTAATACGCGATTTCCGACATCCAAATAAACATGAATTGCAATGTACTTAAGAGTTTTTATTTCTGGAAACAATTTTCATGTTGAAGCATCACAAACGAATAACCGGGGAGGGGGGGGGGAGCTGGTTGAAGACAAAACAATAACTAGGAACAAATTGAGAGGCGCAACCGGGTCTATGCGAGCTAATTGATATTTTGTTTTAAAAAGTAGTGGCTTATATAGAACTATAAAACCTGGGTTATATGAAATATTGATATTCAACATTTAAAAAAAGCATATTTTTTTGTAGTTTTTAACTTTCTTTGATTTCTTGATTTAAATTTCTGTATTGTTGAATTTCTGTATTGTTAAATTTCTGTATTGTTAAATTTCTGCATTGTTAAATTTCTGTATTATTAAATTTCTGTATTGTTAAATTTCTGTATTGTTAAATTTCTGTATTGTTAAATTTCTGTATTGTTAAATTTCTGTATTGTTAAATTTCTGTATTGTTAAATTTCTGTATTGTTAAATTTCTGTATTGTTAAATTCAAACCAGATCTCCTCACCCTCTTTCAGGAGAGATGCGCTTTTTTTTTTCTAAATATTTATATACAGCAATAATGTAAAAACCCACACAATGCAGGCTTTTCGATTTGATGAACCAACACAGGGTACCAAGAAAGCTAAAACCAAGACATAAATAACTCAAGGGGTCGCTAAGGACAATTAAAGGTGAAGGTCGGCATAAAAAACAACAACGAATGTCAGCCTCGTTTTGTGATTGGTGACTCCTGACACAACATGAAAAAAAATATATATAATGAGTCCAGGGGGGAATGGTGGAGGCCAATTATTGTTTTGTGTTCCACTGGTTTTTGAGTACATAGGTCACAAGGGGGTGTATGGGGGTCTGTGATCACGTGACTAGGGAAAGGTCAGTGCTCACGTTTTATGTCGTTTCCGCAGAAACGATCAAGGCAAATGGAATAGGCAGCGGCGAGCAGAAGTCGGGTCTTAAATCATGTGGACCAGTCAGATGTCTATACGGTATTAACATGCTTGATTGAACCTAAGGAGACGGCTTGGTTCTATTTTTATTATCCATTTTGTCCACAGATCGAGTCTCATTCTGAGCAAATCTCTTCATTTCTCCGTCTCTGATTCAGTCTCTCTCTCTTTCTCTCTCTCTCTCCACAAAAAAACATTTATCATGTTACTAGTACACAAATACTGTATACTGTATACTATAGAAGCTAGTAAATTCATATTAGTATTCTATCACATAGTACTTGTTGACAAAGCGATAGCCAGTTCATAATTTAAGGCCTGCTTGCTAAAAAAAGACAAATGTTAATGAATACAATCAGGATAAAGTGTTTCTATCATTCCCCTATTAATCAATGTGACATGTTTTGTCTTCGTCTGTTTAATACACGTTAGACAGAAGGCAGACATTAGAGACAACAGTATGTGACACTGCTGCGCATTACTGTAGTTTTAAATGTCAAAGCTACTACTGACCAACAACAGACAGCACTAGGCAAACGTGTTCATTTTCTATGCCGCCAAAGAGTTTTCTCGGCCACATGATCAGTAGTGAACTGAACGAAGTCATTATCCCCACCACCAAAAAAAAAAAAAAGCATTAGTTGTACCCAGGAATACTTTTAGAAAAAAAAAAGGGGGGGGGGGGCTCTTAATACTCATAATAGTCACCCCCTCCCATTTGTTAAAATAGACGCTTGAATAAAAACAACATAATGTAAAAATATACTTTATTCAAACATCTTGGCTCTCAGACTGTGTCCAGTATGTAAGGACATAACTCTTTATACAATATATCTAGAAGGGGGGAGAACACACAATATTAGGTGAGTTCACGTAGGAGACGCAATATTCCAGCCACAGTACTGTACTGAAAAAAACGCCCCCCTCCCTTTCCCCCAAGGAAAAAATAAATATAAACAAGCAATAGTTTTACCAAGGAATATTTTACCCACTTTTCATCATGTAAAACATTTATTTAAGGTCCAGAAACATTGACCGAAGAACTAAGCAGAACACCACGGTTCAATTAAATAACACTATCAATAATGACTTGTAAGACGAAATTAGTGATCGCCACTTTTCCATCTTCTGCCCCAGCTGTGTAGTAGCTTTGTAGTAGCTGTGTAGTAGCTGTGTAGTAGCTGTGTAGTAGCTGTGTAGTAGCTGCAGGGGGAGACAATGCAAAGAGGGAAACAGTGCCAATCTACGCGCCACTTTTTCTTTCCTTGCTACTTTCTATTGAACTCTACAGTTGGTCTTTGACTCCTTACCAAACGTCACCTTCAAAAACAGTTTCTACTGTTTTTATACATTTAATAAAATTTAAAAAAAAAGACATCAGCAAACGAGAAAGTTTTAGACTACAAATAGAATGGTCTATTATTTTTATTACCAGACAGAGAAAAAAGATTAATTAGTCCCCCACTGAGTTGTCAGAGAATAGAAGATTTTCATTTGATTACCTTCAAACATAGAACCAAATCGTAGTACGGCGTGTTTGATCAGTTTGATGTATTGCGGCCATAAATCTGAATTGCTAGAAGAATTGAAGTTGTTTTTGTCAACAAATTCTCATTATAGGCTAACTCTATAAAGTAAACTATAAGCTCATATTTTATCCGTCATAATTTTGTTATAATTCTCATTGATATAATACATGCTAAATAGAACAAAATGAACTCTACAATATAGAAAGCTATTCATTTCCTTGCATTTTTTTTATTTTTCCATTTCTTATACCTTTGCATCAGGGTGGCCATTTCCAAAAGGGATATTACTGTTACTCAGTATTAAGACATTTACAATATAATTGTTAGTACCCCTGAATCTTATAGTGAATTGGGATTTAATCTTATAAAACAAAATTGAAAAATTGGATAGTCTCAATAATTAATCTATCAAGTAAAATTTAAATAAAATATGTTATCATGCAGCACGAGGTTTTGTGCTGTTCAAAACTTCAGCTTGATAGGTTAATGTAAAGTTATTTTTGTACTGTGATGATAGTGTGAGCTATTGGAAGGTATTGGAGGAAAACTTAAAAGTTCCAGAGTGTAATCATACTGCTGAAAAAGACTGTAGATAAAGTTAGAATAATCATTCTGTTGTCAATTTTTCAAAAATTGCTTTTGATATTGTGTAACTTTCTGGCTTACATAATGCTCCAGCACTGCAGTACGGGGTGTTGGTTATGTTGGGCTGTAATGGAAGTAGGGTCTGCCTAAGGTGGATTACGAAGGGGCATTCAAAGAGGATATGGTTTACGGTTTCATAAGGCTGGGCGCAGTGTCTACAAAGGGGAAGTTGTGTGGAATTTATTTTGTTCAGATGGTAATTTAACAATTTATAATTTATATCTCGGCTGTTTTCAAATATTTAAGTATAAAGTTATCATGTGGTTTCAAAGGTTTTCTTGGCCAGGGGGTGTCAATGGGGATAAGCTGCAATTGTCTATAAAATACTCCTAAATAAATGCGTCTCAGATAGCCTCTCACAGCTAAGTCCAGCACCTAACCTGCTCGTGTGGCGCAACAAAACAGGGAGCTTTCGGCAGATGGAGCTCGTCAGCCATGTAAGGCAATTCATCTAGGAGAGGTGTACTCTGACTTCAAACACCCGCTGCATTGCGGTAAAAAGGCTTCAGGAGATAACCTCGAGGAAAGATCAGGAGTGAAGCCCCTTAGGCATTATATCAACTATGAAATTCCCGATGGCAGATTCTGCAACTGAGTTGGTGCCAAATGTAACGCGAAGCGTTCTTTTTTATCACATCAGCAAGGTCGAGAGAGGGACTATGACGCATGGACCATCCATGACCTCATTATCTAAGGCCCAGGAAAGCGCCGTGAGAGAAAACTCTGGTGCTGCTGCAAAGCGGGTAAATCATAACGGGAGACAACAGTTACGGGTTAACCTTGGCAGCACCTAGACAGTTAGGTGCTGATCCGCCACAGCTTGCCTGCTCTTATGGGTGCTTAGAGCTTAGTGCACGAACTGTGGCAAACTCTGCCGCCCCATAATTGGCTTGATCAGTCACTCCAGATTCTGCCCCGTCTCAAGACGAAACCTAAGCCAGTGACTCATCTGGGCGCAATCATTGTCTTCCGAGACAGAAGGAGCCATATAAGTACAAAGTGTCAATAGTGCTAATGAACGCTATAGATATGGATATATAGCTTCTCCTTCGTGATCGAAGATAAGCACATTTCTCATTTCCTATGGAATCTCGAAGATGACTGTAAAGTCCAATCCTCGCTTTAAAAATTCGGCCTCATACGTGTCATTGGTAGATTTGGTCTGTTGCAGATTGACCTGCTTCTTCTCTCAGCCTTTTGTTCTTTCGGAGCTCTTTCATCCTGGCCACTCTACTTGCATCAAATCTTGAGACTTCGGGACTTACAGCCTCACGCCATGAGGAGAGATCGAGAGCTAGTGCTTCCCAGCTGTGTAAGTCGATATCGCACTCCTTAAAGGAGCTCTTGAGAGAATCTTTATAACGCTTGTATTGACCTCCCTGAGAGCGCTTTCCTGCACACAACTCCCCGTACAGAAGTCGTTTGGGAAGGTGATTGTCTGGCATGCGGACTATATGTCTCGCCAATCGAAGTTGGGACCTTTTCACTGTCGCATTGATACTGTTCATGTTGGACAGCTCTAAGATTTCTGTGTCTGATATGCGATATGGATACGAACCAACCAAAAGCAATAATCAATTTGGCCCGCAAAATTGGCAGATGCTGAAGATGTAAAAAGAAAAGAAAAGAAGAAAAACAACAACAACAACAACAACAACAACAATGACAATGACAACAGCAACAACAATAACAAAATGAGTTAACAACAACATTGTATTGTAAACGACCTTTCGTTTTACCCTCTCTCTGTCTCTTTCTTCTCTCCAACCTAACCGACCTAGAAGGAAGATATTTTTTAGATAAGAACATAGAATACAATGTATTTGTAAGTCTTATTTATTTGGTATTGTGTAAGACCTGCACTCTTGAAAGTAAGTTGAAAGTCTTATTACCCCACCAAGCAATTGTAATGACATTACATTGTATGTGGTTGGCTCAACAAATCTGGTATGGTTGTCAATTAGATGACATGACTTTTTATGACATTTAAGTTACAACGTCTAGTAAGTCTAGATCTAAATTCCAATCATTGGAATATTATAAATTCTTGTAGATTTATATATTCGCGTAACCAGTTGTTTTTTTTAAGAAATGAACATTCAACTAGCATAAGTAAACTTCTTTACCGACTCAATAAAAGACCCGGATAACAGAGCAAAATAGAAATCCATCTCTTAGTACTCTTCTACGCTTGTACTCAAAAACAACAACCCAACAGCAACCCGACAACAGCCCAACAGCAACCCGACAGACATTTGTCAAGAGATAACTCCATTATCCAACACTGACAACAAGAGCCTTAAAGTGCATAAGGAAAAACAAGCAACTCGTGAAATGTGATGCCATGGAAGAGCATCAGGCAACGAGATCCCATTAGACGTGATGACATCACGAGGGTAGTTTCAGACAAACTCTCTTTGAGAACCAAGAAAAAAAAACTGCATTTGCCACCCAGAAAACATGCCGGCATCTCTAGCAGCTCTCAGAGCATGCACTATACACTCAAAATACTTGGCATGAAGACAGACAAATTGAAAACGATAGGTGGAAAGAGAAAGCAAGCTATCATGCTTCAGCGGGTTTCCAATGTAACAACTTATAGTTTTAGAGTCTATGAATGTTTGCTGTGTACATGCCATGTCTATAATACGACTACTTCCAGTTGATGTTTGTTATACTACGTCTGCTAATGCGTTGTTGGTCGGCCAAATGATACGACATACACTACAAGATGTGTATATATGACAACGACTGGTTTGTGAAGTCTGCAATGTGGGGTGTCTGCTAAATAGTGTCAGCTTTTTTTCCCTCTTTAACTCTTACTCAGAGACAGTAAAATGACGTGAATACGACGTGACTGTGACGTCAATTTCATGAGAGTTACACCATTAGTGTCTGGAATAACTGGTGTTATGATATTCAGGATTTTCAGGACATCTGCTAGACTATCAAGGGGACTTGAGCTCAAATGCCGACTCCAGCCAAGTTTTCCTCGATAAGAACATAAACCCTACAGGCCAGATTAGGTTTGATTTTCTCTGGTAAATGATACACGTATCACACAATGGTTTAATGGTTACTGGGCATGTGTCTACAGTGTCTCTGATATAGAAGTCAAAGATTGTCAATCTAGCATGATCAAATTTGGCTAAAGTTCATGATTAAAACTACGCATCTAAAAATCTAGTCGTGTTTTTAAAGTCTGGTTCAATAGTCAAGATTTAAATAACGTATTCCATATATGCCTTAACAATGTGTTGTAGTTGGAATAAACTTTTTTGTAATGTTCCTCAAATGTTGGATTTCCGTTCCAGATTAAAGAAAAAGTCTAGTATGGACATGCAAGGGCGGATAATCGATGAGAGATGTGAAGAAGAGGAAAAAACAACAACATTCCCCTTACAGAAAAACAAAACAAGGTTGACAGAAGAATCCCCCCCCCCCCCCCCCCAGTCCCAAGCGATGTACTCTCATCCATTGAAAGAAATTGAAAAGATGCACTTATCAGTCTGAGTTTGTGCATCGGGTGCAGATAAGTCGCTAAAACTTATAAGATAAGAGAATGAACTTTAAGCTTTAAGTAAACTGATTAGATATCACCAATTAGATGTTAAATGTTTGTATTTTTAATTATTACTATTAGCTTTAGGAGAAATGCGTGTACGACTAGCGTCACACTCCATCTAAAAAAACCAAACTGAAAAATCTTATTTCACCATGCGTTGTAGCTTTAAAGGTTAGGTGCAATGGCGACTTTTTGTTTGCTAAAAGCAAACCGTTTTATTTAATTAGTTATGCAAGCGATTAAAAAAAAGTCTTAAACAAATTTCACTATCACTTATTGAAATATATCTAAAAAATGTACAAAAATATTTTTTGAAAAATATAAATATTTATTGTGTTTTTTCTGGTACACTAGCTGCTAAAATTCAAAGAAAACATTTTATGTTTGTTTATAAAGACTAAGAATGCACTTTGTATGTAAATATCGCACACAGTTTTAAAATCAACTTTTAATGAAGCGACTTTCGTGCAGCAGCGGTATGGACGCGGTCGTAGATTTATCAAATTTGTCTCCCTAAAAATTTTAAATAATCGGATTTCATTTTCTTTGTTTGATGACCCTTCAGGAGACGCTTTTTTTTGTGCGTTTTGTCAGTCGGTCCGTATGTCCTTCATTTAAGATAAATAAAAATTTAAAAAAAAAATAAAAGGCTATTGAAAATCTGAAACAAAAAAAAAGCAGGTCACATTTCCTGGCATAATCTGACACTGACTTTGAGCATGGTTCAGCTGGGAAGCATTACATAAACTTGACAATTACGTGTTGTGTGTCCAAGAATATGTCCTTGAACTGTTGTCATTGACCGTTCCCAAAGACATAAAAAAAGCTTATGAATGTTATTCACCTATACCAAATTCTCTTGCATTTCAAGACCAGATCTGTTATTGTTACCCCATAACTGCGAGCAACCGTTGTGAGTTAATGTACTAGTTTGTTATAGTCTTTGGTTTGTGTATTTTTATTTGTGATCAAAGCCACTTCATCTATACCAAAGAACACAGATTAGTTTAAGATCGCAATACAATATTATTAAAAGTTAATTGCATGTATACTGAACAGAATATGAGCTTCAGCGAGGATTATTCAGTAACTTCTGTGTGAGTCCAGTAGGTCAAGAGGCTAAGAAACAAACAAACAAGGCAAGGTAATGAACTCTTGCTGATTGATAACAAAACTGATAGCAAGGATCAGCGAGTGAGTCCAAAAGACCATCGAGGGAGTCGAACTCTCAGACTAATTGAGTTGTTTATTACTGACTATATTGATTTATAACACCTAAATTCAGTAGTAGTCATTTATCATTATTTTGTAATTTATATCATTGAAACAAACGATAATAGATACTTTTTTAAAAAAATAAATATAAAGCTTATCACATTAATTGTGAGTGTGTGAAGTAGATGTTAGTTGAAATAGACAAAGTTGTTGAAATAGACAAGCTTGTTGAAATAGAAAAAAAAGTAGTTAAATAGACAAAGTTATTAAGATAGACATGTTGTTAAAATAGATAAGTTTGTTTGAAATAGACAACTGCGTTGAAAAAAAGACAAGGTTGTTGAAATAGACAAGTTTGTTTGAAATGGACAACTGTGTTGAAAAAAAAGGACACGGTTTATGAAATAGAAATTTTTGTTGAAATAGACAGGTTTTAAAATAGACAAAGTTGTTAAGATAGACAAGTTTGTTGAAATAGACAAGTTTGTTGAAATAGACAAGTTTGTTGAAGTTTTTTTAAATAGACATAGTCAATTGTTGAAATAGACAAATTTGCTAGAATTCTCTTTTTTCTGCTTTCTAAAGTTCTGTTTTTTTAAAAAAGATCTGTTTAACATCTCTCTGGTTTCGGGATCAAATCAATGTTTCGACCCATTAGAACAAGGGGAGGCAAACTGTATGAACAGAAATGAAGAAAAAATGTTTTATTTAATGTAGTTCAGAAGAGTTTTATCAATCAACTTATCTTTCTCTTTTATCTTTATATACGAAAAGTCTCTTGTCTGGGGACTCTTTAGAGACAGGGAAAAGATTTGGTCGTAATCCTTCTGATTCTATCAAAATAAAAGTCTATTATTACCTTAAACTCCAAACTAAATCTAGGCATTCATTCATATACACAGTCTGGACGTCCCTGAAGCCACTATAGTGTGAGACCAATCTAACTTGTATCTGGCATTTGTAGCCAAATGTAAAGCTGGTCACATGACATCCTCGTTAATTATCGGTCATAAAATGCATCTTTTTTTTTTGTATTACCACAAAATGGCAGTCAAAGCTACACATGCAATCAATATTCATAAAACAAACTATTCAAACAAATCTGTTCCATGGAGCGCAAGGTCTGGAAGGGGAATAATACTTTTTGGTTCACGCCGAGATTTTGAATTTTTTTATATTCTAAGCTTGTCTTTGTAACATTTTATCCTCCGATGATGTTACTGAATACAAAGGAAACGAGTTCGAATCTCGAGTGTTTTTACTGAGCGCTTAAAGGCAGCACGGAAACCTTATCCCAGACGGAAGCTGCTAGACAGGTTATCAATAATCGTCCAATGTCTTAATCTCAACTTTTTGGAAAGATTTTTCTTTCCTGGTTACCTAGTAGATAGTAGTGTGCCGCCTATTAATAAATTAGTAGAGATACGTTTTTACTATAAAGAATTACTCTACATTTTTTTTTATAGTTACTCTTATTTTGTCTAAGTTATATTGAACTTTTGAAACAAAACTTTTTGTCTGTACCACAGCACGCATGACTGGAGAACATTGGAAATGTTTTTGTCATTTTAGATTGTTGAGTATCATTGTATACAAGAGATTTAACTTCTACACTTCAGATTTAACTTCTACACTTCAGATTTAACATCTACACTTCAGATTTAACATCTACACTTCAGATTTAACATCTACACTTCAGATTTAACATCTACACTTCAGATTTAACTTCTACACTTAAGATTTAATTCCTACACTTAAGATTTAACTTCTACACTTTAGATTTAACTTCTACACGCCTGTATACTCTATACATGTGCAAGAAAGAGTTAAAGGAGGGAAGTGACTCATTGTTTTCTAATCTCTTACATGAGAGTACTATGTATACAAATAACAGGATAGGAAGAATAGTAACTAATTAAAGTTCCTCTTTAAAACTTCGCTATCTACGGGGCAGATGATGTTAAGCTCATCTCTTTGTATTGCAAACGTTTAACGAGCAGGGTGTCATGTGGTCAGCACAACGACCAGCCGTCTTTACTTTCCCCAACTTAAGTCAGGTACCCATTAGCCTCGTCACTCAGAGGCGTCCAAAAGATTCGAACCCAGGTTCGGAATCCAAGCGCTAAACCTGTTTGAATTTTTTTTTAATTTCTAGTGTGTGTGTGTGACAATGAGAGGGAGAGAGAGAGAGAGTGAGTTGGAGAGAATAATCGAGGGAGTAAAGGAGTGGGGAGGGAGAAAAAATGTGATTAGAGAGAGGAAGAGAGTGTGGTAGAGGGAGGTTAGAGAGAGAAAGATATAGTAAGAGAAAGAACGAGTAGAGAGAGGAAAGGAAAGAAAGGATTGAACAAGAATAGCTAGCTAAAAGTAGTATGAGTAATTTCTGTTTACTACATCATTTTGAAGAACAGACATTTTTTTGTATAGACATAGTTCATCACATTTAGTATCATTTCTAAATATCTCATTTTTCAGTTAGAAAACACTTACCATGAAGATTAGTGTCGTAATAAACATCTGCTGCCACTAAAACTTATAGTGAAAAAGGTTAAATTATCTGTTGATTCTATTGGCTATCAGTTCCGTATTGTGTCCCCATCTTCAATAGGAAAAAGTCGCTCTGCTTTTTCTAAACTCCCACACTAGAAAACAATCTTCTAGCTTAAATTAAGTTCATTTAGTGGACAAATTATTGCTGATACTAACAGGAATATCTCATTTATTATTTTTTGTTGTACATTTTTATTGACACTCTTCCGGAGATGTACATTTATTGTATTAAACATAACGCTTAGTACTATGATTACTGTCGCAATTCAAAGGGTATAAAAGGTTTTAATCTAAAACTTCATACAACAAAAAATATTTTGTAATCTTAGTGCATTGCTTGGGAGCCTTCTTTTAGGAACTTTTGATTGACATGTTCTTTATGAGATGATACCTGACATATGCCTTCGTGACATCGTTCTTTGATTCAAATGTTATAAAGGTATATCAAAAGCAGGATATTGACGAAGTTTGTATTGTTTTAGACGAGGGGGGGAGGTGAGTTATAAAGGGCTGGAACAGCATATGCAATGAATATCAATGAATTACCAATAATCATAACATATTGCAGTGACAGTCAACATATCTTCCAGCAACAAGCCGCATCAAAAGAAATTCAACAACCTCAAAGACGCTAACATCCCCCTGAAACCACAGCCTAAACCAACCCCAGAAGCAACTGTCAGCAGCAAACATTTTTACAATATTAGCAGCAGCCCATTGAAGTAGATATCTTTCAGAGACGTTGGAGATTGATAGGTCACACCCTTTGCAAGTCTGCATTCAATATAACAAGTCAAGCCCTAACCTGGAACCCCCCAAGGAAATAGGAAGAGGAGACGGCCCAGGAATTCATGGCGCCGCGATTTGGAAGCGGCTGCAAAGGAGATGGGCAAGACGTGGGGACAGTCGGAGAGACTTTCCCAGAACCGAGATGCCTGGAGGAAGCTAGTTGGTGGCATAGGCAAAAGGGAAAAATAGGCGCTAGATGAGGAGGTGAGAGATTGTCAATATCACCAGCGAATTACATTATAGATAAATAAATTATACACCAGAAATTACCCACTGACAAACCCTAACAACACTCAGCAACACCCAGAAGAGAAAATAAAACAACAGAAACCACTCACATCAAAAGACATTACCAGCAAATAATGATCACATCCACCAGGATCAACCACCTAAAAAAAACAAAAACAAAAGGACCCCCACACAAAAACATATCCACTAAATCAACCCTCAACAACAACCGCCTAAACTAAACAAATACCGGACAAAACCACCAAAACAAACCCCGCACAAACCCCCTCCTGTAACAACTCGTAGCATCTAATCACTTTCCAGAACCAACAAAACGAACAACTGACATGATCAGCTTTTAGCACTACACTTAAAACGGGAACCCACGTCTGACACCAAGAAACTATTTGAATTATTCCTGATCAATTCAGGTTCTTTACCTCGACCCAAGCTCATCGTTCAGATAATCAACGGCAAGATCGATTCTAGTTGTGATTTGATCATCCTCACATGTGTCTCGGACTTTGATTGAATATTTCGATTTTAAGATCGAAATTCATCGACCTTTGCCGCCTTTGCTGTAAATGACCTTGACCTCTTACGCTAGTGACCTCATGGAACTTAAAGAAAAAAGGTTCTAAAGACTTTTGAACCTCTGTGTAAACGAGATGGGGTGTTCTGTCTTGAATGAATTCAGGGCTTCTTAAAATATTTCTTTAGAAGTAATTTGAGAAGATTTCTTGATACCATTCATAATAATTGAGAGGTAACAGCCGCGTGATAATGCGCTCGGATTCCAAGCATTGGGAAGTACAGGCAATGGTCGTTGTGCAGGCCGTATGACACCATCGTTATCCGTCGTCTACAGAAACACATGAGATTTACAGTCAATCATCTCTAGATCTAGATTAATAGAAATCTAGATATAGTCGGTCGTGCTCTTTCATCTTCGAAGGCAATCAGGCTATGAGTAGATCTCTAGCTCTAGAATTCTCTGTGATATCAATAATCCAACGTGGTTTTGCTTTTATTCATCAACGTATAACTGCTATCAACTATAAACTAGCTAAATTGACTGATATTCAGGAGTGGCTCATTATTTTCACACTAACCATAGATCTAAGTTTCAACTCAATCGTATGATTAAATTGAAGTTTAAACATGAAACTGTCCAATTATTTTCTACTCTACCCAGAGGAAATGAAATGATCATTCTATTCGCAAGCAGACGCCTTGCAGATCATAAATAAGTTCACTAGAAAACTTGCGGGGTGGGGGGAAGACAACAGGATGACTGTGTGGTTAAGCTTAGCTTCCGAACCTGGAGCCCTGAGTTCGAATCTCGGTGAAGACTGATGCTTTGAATTTTGGGATTCTTAGGGCGCCATTGAGTCCGACCTACTCTAATGGGTATCTGACTTAAGCTGGGGACACTAGAAGAAGTTGGTCTTTGTGCTGGCCAGGTGACACCCTGCTCGTTCAACGTTGGCCAAAGAAACAGATGGCCCGAACATCATCCATCGTATAGATCGCAAGGTCTGAAAGGGGAGATTATTTTGTACTTTTACTAGCTCCAATGTCCTCTAAATTGTTCTTGAATTCACAAAATTCTTATTTACCGTATGGTGTGGTTAGGGTTAAAGTAGACTGAGAATTCTAGAGTCATTTAGCGTGTTGTTTGTGTAGAGATATACAATGACATAGTCATTTACTGAACAAATAAATAAGGACGCGAGCATCCAGTAATGATGATGCCACTGTACAGCAAGGCCATCCCCAACCCCGCGCACATCTCATTCGACATAATATATAGCTATTCTGAGGCGGCTTAATGTGTAGCTATCCTAAGGCAACAGGTCAGACATTACCGAATGGAGTGCGAACGAGAGAAAAGAAGGAAAAAAAAAAAGAAAATTGGCGATTCAACTTCATTCCTGAAAGTAAAGAAAACGAAACCGCCATATTATCTCCACAGCACCGGAGTGGAGCCAATAGCATTGGGCCACGGAGCCACTTCCTTCCTCCTTCTGTGACCTCTGACCTCTGCTTCTTTGAGAGTGTGCTTCGGGAATGCCGAAATAATTGTTATGCGACAGATTCATTCACAGCTGGTTTGATATATTGAACGGGTCATGAAGATATGGCAGTGTATCGTCCTTCAATGAAGACATAACAACCTTGAAACTACATTAGGTCATACAATAATACTTCTTTAACAAAAGTATAGCATTTAATTAAACACTTATGAAGTCATTACTAAAGAAATATATTCAAGCATTTAAACCAGAGATTATTCTCTAGTGATTCTAAATCTAGTGTGTACAAAAGGTTCAAACTTTAGGCCCATTTGTAAAATAACATACACTGAAAAACTACTCATGCAGTTATTGGCCTCATCGGGTCACGTTTGAGGGGGGATAACTCTTGTATTCTACTTTTTTGCGTGACTAGCTATTTTACCCTGCATTGAAGTGTCGCATATCAAACTAGTTAGTAGCTGCTCACAAGTCATTTCTCAATATTTCTAACCCTAACTGGTTGGCTAAAAAATAGTTCATTAAAATTTAATGCCGATGGGTATATGTGGTTGGAACACTATGAAGAATTTGGAATATATATATATATATATATAAATATGTATATAAATACAAGTTCTAAACTTAGCTTAGATGTATAAATAAAAAGAGACTATGTATATATATAGTTCGTCCATCATGGTTCGATGATGACCACTTTGTCATCCAGGGGGCTGAGGGCTTTGCACTGGGGTTTTATGCCTCATGTGGCTGGTGAGCCCGGAATGTGCGGCCGCACACTGGGCAGGTTATTCCGGCTGGAGCTAGTGTCTTTGGCCTTGCTTTTCTTCTCCGGCGTTTTTCTTCTGCCAGCGTTGTTCTCTTTTCCTCAGCAACCTGTGCGCCAGTTTTCATAGCGCGACGCCATGATGCTCTGTCATGTGCCTCTGTCTCCCAGGTACCTGGATCTATGCTGAGGCCTTCAGAGAAGCTTTGAGGGTGTCCCTGAAGCGCTTTCTTTGACCACCTTGCGAGCGCTTTCCTTGCCTAGTTGGCTCTAAAGTTGACAGTTAGTGGTAGATATCGCTATTTTGTCTATTCAATTACTGTTCCTTCAGTATTTATGTTAATTTATACTTTGTCCTACCATAGTATACGCTGGCAAGACTGCATTACAAATAACCAATTTCTTCAGAGGCTGGTTTTGGAATTATAGAAAGCACTAATTACCATTCAACAGCTCCCTCATGGCAAACGATGGCATGCTAGTGGCTTTGTTACCTTGGAGAGCATAAAAGAGGATGCCGTAACAGATATGCCTCCCCCCCGGTAAGCGCCATAAAGATCACCTTAAGTGCCGTTTCGCCCTCACTGGAATAGAGGAAAAGTAGGCAGCAAATGGTCTCTGAAAGAGACATTTAGATAGCTCTCACAAAGGCTGCGGGACACACTTTGATACTTAAAAGAAAAGCACCTATCGAAGACAGGCCCAGAAGACGAAAAGAGAATTAAAATTGACCGCCAGCGGACAACGTCTTTGTCTGCAAGAGATGCGAGAAAATACGTAGGTCGCAACTGGGTCTGCGTAGTCTTATGAAATACTTCACTCATCCTTTATCTTTGATTCCAAAGACATTGCCTTTATAGAGCAAGGGGAAAAATGGAGGTTAAACAATGGAAAGAGATACAATGCATCTATTAGACCAACCCTTCGTCCCTTGTAAGCTTGTTGAGGAGAGAAGAGGATCAAGACAGATGATGTTTCAGATGGCCAGCACATTGTAAAATAAGCAGATGTGAAACTAGTTCAGTGCATATATTGATTGAACTCTAAGGTCAATCATGCGAAATACAAGTCCTTTCGAAGACTTAAAAAACAGATTATATAGATCTCATCTTATATTATGTATGTATCTCTCGCCTATCTATTAGTACTCTGCCCAAGTATTTCAAAGATTTCCATTACAATTATTAAATAAATAAAACTAGGGCTGGCTTTGCAGGGTAAGTTTCAAGGACCGATCACTCTTTCCTCTTCTTCATTTTAGAAGTTAAAGACTTTCAATCTGCTCTCGTCTTCTTTAATTACATTGAGAGGAGGAGAAAACATCCAGACTTTCACTTTGAAAGACGTTCTCGTCGTTTTCAATTCAATAATTTCATAACGTCTTTCCTCCCCTTTCTTATAGTTTTTGGTCAGTGTTTGACAAGCTTTGAAATGTATTTAAATCATTTCAAAAGTTGTCTTTCTTTGTCTGGAAATTCTCGTCCGGAAGAAGATAGACTAAAAAAGCTTTCAACATTTCATCTCATGTTTAAGTGTTTATGTCTTCAGGATTAAAAATGAAGAAAATTTAAAGTTTAGAATTCGCTACTTTGCAAACGTTTAACTTAGAAAAGAGTAAAGGTAGTCATTTCGGACCTTTCGATCTATGGGCCAGATGATGTAGAGTTCATCTGTATTTATTGTCGAAGTTTAACGAGGGTGTCATTTGACCAGTACAAAGGCCTCAGTCAAACCTCAGTCTTCACCGGGATTCGAACTTGAGATCTCTCCGATTGGAAAGCAAACTTTTTACAACTCTGACAACCTTATTATTTTAATAGGAAGTGGATTTCTTTGATGGAAATTGTTCCTCTAGCTAGCTATTTCATCTTATAATTTAGAGATTTTTTAAACTAAATTCTACCGGTCACATTCAGCCAACATGGGTTAATCAAAACGTTAGTTTGAAATGCAAGAGATTATTTATTTTTTTCTTTGTAAAATTCAAATAAACTGTTCAATACTTGTATGTCTTTGTCCTACACTAGGGAATATTCTTTTCCCCTTTTATCTCTGATAGTAGAGTAAACCTAATTTTCAATGACGTTAATATTTCTTTTTTGTTCTGGAAAAAAACATCTTGTGCTATTTGTTTATTTATGGAAATGGATAAAATAGCCCAAATAATATAATTTTAACCAAAACAAAAATAATTTTTTGTTATGAAATGTATATGAACAAAATATTTACAAAACGTGATTGAAACTAGAACCTACTCCAACAAATACACCACATATAGTGTACAGATCTTTTAGACACACTTGCGCACATATCGATTCAAACACACAAATAAACCATCATAAATCTGTAAAAAAATATTTAAAAAAATACTGTCACAAAAACCCAGCTATAACACGCATTCACCAACACTACGACGTCATATCAAACAGCTAATACTCGGGAAACTTAAGAGACGACAGTGGATAGAAAGAGATGGAGGTAGTGGCGTCAATGGGCAAAAGGGAAAGGGGGGAAGGGGTTCTTTAGAGAAATCTATTGTGCTAAAAGGTAATGAGTGGGACGCCTTTTTCATAAATACCGGAAATGAGATTTTGATGAGGCCCTGCGACAGATGGATAGTGATTCAATTCAATATGGCGGATCAATGTTATAGTAGCGGCATGCAATTGGTACATTACTTCCACAAAGTCGATGGTTGACTTAAGCGCTTTGTGTCTCGGATCTTTACAATAGCGTTGACATCATCGAGCAACCATTAGACTTGGGAACTACAGTGGTCAACGTAGCCAATAGTAGGTACGGCAATAACTGGACTGTTGTACTAGTACAGTGGTGCGGTAGTTAACAACATCGGAAAGGAAAATGACCACCAGGTTTTACCAATCACAAGTGACTTGTGGTCTGCTTGGAGACTTTGGAACTAGAGCTCTTGTCTGGCTGAACACAAATTTAATTCAATTAGTGAAAAAGTTGAAATAGTGTGTGGCATAAGTGAGTGATTGTGGAGGAGAAGACTAGTGTGTGGCTTAGGTGTGTGATTGTGTCGGAGAAGACTAGTACATACATACACACATACATACATACAATAAGTAGATCAACACATTTCAGTATTTCCTATGTATAGAGAACGAATCACATAAGTGTTAAACATTTTTGTAAACTAAAAGAAAAGAAAAAAAAACAACTCTTACATAATTCCGAATTCTGTAAATAAGAGTTACATTTTTTTTTATTAATCAATCGTTTTAATATTTTGTTGATATCACGAAAGTCGTACCAAAAGAAAAATCCATTTGGATGTAAGTATCTGTACTTTAGATAAACAACTGTGTTTTGTCAATAGTTTAATCTGGCCAGAGACATTGAGTCACCCTCGGGATACAACATCAGACCCGCCCCGTTCTAAGAATGTCCTCACCCCAACATTTCAGCAAAACATAATGGTTTTATCTTATATATATATATATATATATATATATATATATATATATATATATATGCATATACATATATATTCCAGAAACGTGCGTATGGCCCTAATCGCTGTAGAACGCTACCAGCTGCTAAATATTGTATGCGTCTGGACGTGGAAAAGGTTGCGCCATGGGCTAAAAATACACTTAAAAGTTAGTGAAGGTAAACAAGGTTATATAGAGAGTGAGGGCGTCGCCCATACCTTTTTTACATCGCCCCATGTGCCTGCACAGTGTCCAACAATTACAAGAGACTTGAAGCCTATTTGGATTAGGAAATAATGATCTTAACAGGCAAAAAAAAAATACAACTTTTATTTTTGAAAATGTCAACGACAAATGTTATAATGATGTCTGGGTCTGGGCGTATGCTTGTAGGAGTCAGAAGGATTAGATGCATTACGGAAAAGGGGGGGGGGGGGTAAACCTGAATGATACACTAACGAACTGTCCTATAGCGAAATCAGTTTATTATTTATTTATTTTGTTGTTGATTGCTTGATTTCCCAGGAGTATGCTTTGAAAGATAATCCCAAACGCTTGCAAAAGTAAACGTTTTGAGAAACTTAAAGTGGAAGTCTTGAGACACTGGACGACAGCATCCTATCATACCGAGAGATGCAGTCTTAAATTCACAGCACACAGGCAGATGCATTCTTTCGGACACTGGGATTTGAAGACTTGAGACACTGGACGACAGCATTCATTCATACCGAGAGATGCAGTCTTGAATTCACAGCACACAGGCAGATGCATTCTTTCGGACACTGGGATTTGAAGACTTGAGACAATGGCAGTTGCGGTCTTGCTAGACGAGCAATACAGTCTTGAGGCAATGGGAGTTGCTGTTTTGTTTTGACCTACATACATACATACACTTTACTTCTTAGTATATATTGTAGATAAGCGTTAAGGAAATACAACCTTATTTAAAATGTTACGACCATATAGAAGAGGACGTTTTGAAATTTAGCCGGATGTGATCTCAAAATGCAACTACGTGAAAATGTCACTCAGTGAAAATGTCAATATGACCAGATTCACCGATTCTTTTAAATCCAAGAAATAAACAACAATTGTTATAAGTCCAACTTGTACTCCTGAATTGTTACGACTACACTTTCTAATAGTAGGTCATATTTTATATTTTACATTATTATGACATTGTACGTTCCCACACCTGCTTGTTCAGACGCTTTCTTTTTAACCTGTTTTGTATGCAGTTTTTTTGTCTGTTTTTCAAGTCAGAAGCATCAATATACGGACACAACGATGTTAGCGCATAATTTAGAAAGACATATTTAAGATTTCTGATATTTTAGATACATCCTGCAGACTCCCGTGGGAATTAGAACGTCTTCCAATTTGATCTCTAATAGACGTCATAACAGGAGTAGGCATATCCTGTCGTTTTAGAAGCCTCCTCTTTCTGGTTTATTTACAACACGTGAAACACTGTAAGCGAGCTTTTCATTTTACTGTACAGGCAATGAATTGTTTCGCGAATATAAAATATTTCTAGAACTTACATTTCAAGTTTTCATTTGCAATCATAAAAGGATCAAAAATAATCAAATATAACTAAAATAATATAGAACAAAGTGTTAACAGTACTGACATATATGTCTATATATTTATAGCCCATCTATACATTTTTTTATTTACATTCATTGTTTCACTAACCTCCTTACAGTCTCACCTTCACCTTGGGAAAAATGTGTCGAATGACTGGCGCACCAAATATAACCCGGTAAGCAGCTTCCTCTTCGATTCCTGCTTTTCTGAGTATCTCATCCTGCGTTGCAGGTTTATGTTTGTTATTGTTTTGTTTGTCCATATTACACTTGAAGGTTTGGTGGCTTGTTTTCCAGGTGCCTTACCATGTAGCTATATGCATGCCAGTGAAGAGTTGAGGATCTTGTGTACTGACCTTACCACATGAGTTTACGTTTTTAAAATAGAATGTCCTGTGAGCTTCATTAATTTTATCTGATAGGGTTTAATCATTACACGTGTATTAAAAAAGGATTTTATTATAATAACATTTTGGCCAAAGAATCATACACACAAACACACACCAATTCACACAAACAAGCTCACACGAACTCAGACACAAATTAAATTACAAACACTAACTCACACACACAAACTCACACACATGCAAACTCATACACACACATACTCTCACAGATACAAATGTCACCCACACTTACACTCCACACACTAATTCATATACATGCTTATTCTACAACACCATTCTACGACCCACAAGTTCATACCAACACACACTACGGCTACGTCTGCCACTCAACGGGTCTAGCCTCCACCAATCAGTGAGCCCCCTGGTTGTTGAATCAATCGTGTGACCAAGGTCACATGTAATCAAAACATTGATAACCTGCTGTTCGGAGTAACTCCCCAAAGCGAGTCTCAATTACCGTGTGGTCAATATACCACACCAGACCACACTCTGTGACACATTTCCTTATTTACATTTCACACCTCCTACCCGCCCCCTCCATGCTCTAAAAAAGCAGAGCCCCCAAGAAACAAAATAAACACCCAGGTATTCCAAATAAAGGAAACGCAACTCAGCGAGACCTGGACCAGACGACAACAATACTTAATGAATATTGGACGAGGTATTGTTCACTGAAAACTTCAGCAGACAGCAGTGGGTAAATTATTCCATATGATCTGTACATGGCTTTCGATGATATTCAGTCAGGGTTTCTCAAACATGTACAAGTGACGCCCTAACAAAAAAAAGTGTATGACCCCTTTAGCCAGCTTGGGGATCTGGGGTAATTTGTTCTTCTTCCACCACCTCTTCTACATCTGCGGGGTTTGGGCGGAGCCCCGAAGTCAAGCGTTTCTCTGAATCCTGAGCTTCGGTAACTCATTCACTTGGCGTCCAAAAGGCACTGTTTCTCCAAAAAAGAAGCGCACAGGCCCAATAAACTAATTTAGGAAAGAATGGGAATAGACGATGTGGTAGAGTGAAAGATGTCGAGGCGATGTAGCATGAACAGTTGTAAAAAGTTTAATCGTTTGTTATCACATTTGTTGCCTGGTATCTGTTAACTAGTGTCGGCTTTATACTTAAAAAGGCCCTAAGATAATTGAGATATTGGTCCATTTTGGGGACCATTAAAAGTGCCGATATTATGTCTTGTGCTAAGTAATTGACGCCTTAAGTTACAGATTGTGCTACCTATAGATAAACCCGGCACTGCTGTTGAAATAAAATGTGTGTATCTTAAGAGTGGACGACATACAGCTCTCTAGCTCTTCATTAGACCACGCAGTATAATCACGAGAGAGTTATATGCCGTGCTTTTTTCTTTTGTGTGACGGTACACACCTGTACGGCGTACTTGGACACTTTTTCAATGTTGGGAAAAATAATTACTTTTCTTGTATTTTAACGTTTATTATTAATTTGTTAAAGTTGATTTTTTTTTTTAAATTGCGAGCAAAAGAATTAAAATATAAAATGCGAAACTGCCTTATAAAGTAATAATAAAACAATTTAAGTTGGTTAATTATAAAATAATATTGTTTTAGACATTTAGTATCTTTGCAGTTGCGATTTAGCTAGCATCGAAGTGCGAACTGCTAGTTATAAGTTAGGCAATCCATCAATGACTACCGGCACCTATTTTTTTTTTACAATAAAAAAGCACTGGTTACATGTAATCTACTTCAGGAATGTATACAGACTGTACTTGCTTGCCTAAACAAAATTGTTAAAATTAAAAAAAAAAAACACTAGACACTAGATGACAAAAGTTATATGCGTTTTCTCTGTTGTATTATGCTGGTTTCAATAGCCCCTGTTGTTTTCCTCGCTATGGGCTCGATACAGTTGACTAAGCTTGTAATTGAGTTCTAGAGTGGAAGTTCGGAGAGAAGGGGTGCGTTCATTGATAAGAGAGAGTTTCTTTCCATAATGTATAACTCTCTGGTTCGACCCCAATTTATATTTGATCTGCTGACACCAGGAGGGTATTTCAAATCAATACTTCATATACGTTGTTCACCGTTTTTACTCAAGCCCTGACCCCAATCCATAATTTCACACACAACTCCTAATGGCCCTACAAACAGAAAGAAGCTGGAATCGTTAGTACTTTAGAATGTCCAAGTCAATACTATCTTGTCTGTTTATTGTAATGCTCTCAACGTCTGTCTGATCTAATGGCCACAAATCTCACCAATGTACTATTTATCTTAGATGATTTACCACGAGAACGCTACAAGGCCACCTTCAAAATATGACTTAAGTCACGTATTTTCATGAGAGTAGTATATGAATTCTCGGGCCAGAGAACTAGCCAGGGAGAGGCGAGGACGATATTAGCACGAATCGTTCAGCCATCACTCTGAAGATTTGAAATAACACTGACAGGCAGGGATTAAAAGGTTCAACAAATCTATTGACCAAACTGCTTGAATGTTTAGCTATTAGCTTTGCTTGATTTCTGTGGTACCCTGGTTGAAAATATTGTAATAGCTTTGAATGCTTTCTCTATAACACTTGTTTGAGTTAATGTACGGTATAAATGACCTGATAACTACTGTCAAAAAAGCAAGCTAAAACTCTATGGCCATATTACAAGGTTCTCAAGGCTCGCAAAAGGTGAATGTGTTACATGGCTTTAATGCTCATAAAAATGTCAAGACTGCATAACATAATTTATATTGAATCCAGATAGGGAGACAGAGGCAATACTTAATGTTCAATAGATGCGCTGAGTCGGGCACCTATCCCTTTCATCTTTTTGTTTTAAATATATTTGAAAAACAATCACAATAACATTTACGTAAACTGAATACTCATTCTTTCTTAACCCCAACCCTAACCCCAACCCCTTTTCCCAACTGGTCCATACAAGTGATAGGATCATAGCATATTGAGAAAGCTAAAAGCATGAAATTGCGCTAAACAAAAACAACTGGTAAACAAGATTACAAAGAGAGTTTGTGTTACACAAACTCAGAGGCGGCCCCCGTCGAAGTCGGATCCCTGTCGGATCTGCCTATTCGCAAAGAATATTCAAGATTTTATTTAATGTTGATGGTCCAAAGTCATAATGTTTCAAAGTTTTATTTGACGTTGTAAGAAATGGTTTTTTGTTTTACATGTTTCGGGTGTTCACTTCAAAGTTTAAAATAATTCACTTCGCGCTGGACGATGGAGGATGGCAACAAGCAGGGTATGAACCCTGCCTGGTCGTTTAGTTTGCGTGCTAGACTGTCGTTCGGATTTATCGATGGTCCCTTGTTCAAACCCTGCATGCTCCCATCCCCCGTCGTCCTACGGGAGGTTTGTAATTAAAAAACAAAAAAGAAAAGAACAGATATATCGTGCTTTTACTTCGATGTCTCAGCACAGTTAGGCCTATCAACAGAGATATCGGCATTTATATTTAAATGGAACTAGAATGAGGATGTAGATCTACCTAAATTAAACTTCTGATTTAGCACTCTTAAGATCTATATCTACTAGATCGAGATTTAAAATATGAACTTGGAATAATGTAGCTGTAATTTAGATAACATTTGTGTAAAAAAAATATCCTAGATTTTATCTGTAGACTGAATGCAACATTAAATTTAAAAATAGTATATTAGTTTTAGTATAGGCCCTATTATAACATTGCAATATTATCAAAATGTTTGAAAATCAAAATCTACACTTTAAGTCTAGAAATTGAAATTCTACTTCTTAATCTAGTCTATTTTAGTCTAAACTAGATCTAGAAATTCTAGATCTAGACTCTAAAATAATTTTAATTAGAATATTAATCCAGATCTAGATATACTGTACTAAAATTCTAGATCTAGTTTAAACTTACGGGGGCCGCTAGAAATCTAGATTTGATCTAAATCAAGATATCATTCCTTTTTTAAATGGGTGTCACATAACGAGGCTTAATAAACATTACTATACCGAGTTCTTTTAATTCCATATGACGTCAAAGGAAAAAAAACACTATGTCACACGGCTTAGTTAGACTAAAATATGTTTTCATCAATACGAGCAATTTTTCGAGTGTTCATAGACATTGTTTTTGCGTTTTGTCTGTCAGTCTGTCTGTCCGTCATCTTAATATAAAAAAAAACAGCTAAAAGCTATTAAAAATTTATTAACCTTTATTTTACGTTTTAAAACATCGCAATAATTTTAGGTATGAACACAATTGATTTGAGTTTATATAATAGATTGTTCCGGATGTTTGTATAAATAGTAAAAGAAAAAGAGAATTCCAGATAAATGTAATACCGTTAATTAAATTTGTTGGATGGTCTCGTATACAATTTAGAAGAACTACAGCCTTGTGGAGAGATATTCAAACCTTACTTTGGTGTTTGGATGTTGTTTTCCTTAAAAATCGGAACATAATATTAACGATAATTAGATTTTTTTATGGTTTAGGTAGAACATTAATTGTACTGTAAGAGAGAAGTGAGTTAAAATATTTTTCAAAAAAATCCGGAATAACATTATTTCGTAAATGAGAAGATTATTTGTTTATTAATTAGAAGAGGGAGTTTAAACAGTTATTTGGCATTAGTAGATTTTTAAATAAATTCGGAAATTTCTGGCGACGATTTGTAAGAAATTGTAAGTAATGTAAGTCAATTTCTTTTCAAAACAAAATCCGGAACATTCTTTATCGGTTTTTAAACTTTTATGTTATTTTTCAGCAAGAAAATTAAATGTCTAAAAAGTGATTTTCAGTAATCAATTCTAGTAAATTACTTTTTTTAAAGACCTGAACAATATATTGTCGATATTTTTAAAATTTGTTTAAAGATGAAAATACGGAACAATTTGATATCGATAATGAAATTATAGTGACGCATTGTCAAATAATATAAGTGTAATATTAGTCAATTATGCGATTCCAGACAATCATTTGACTTAATTCATTTTTTATAAAACAATACCCGGAACATTTTTACACTTAATGAAATATAAGTCAGTATAGAGATTTTGATGTAGCATTAATATGCTATTTACATAAAAAACGGAACAACATATTATTGATAATGTATTTTTGCAACGTTTAAACATGGAAATTAAATGTAATATAAGTTAGAAGAGCAAACAAACATTTGTTGGCGTTGATTAGTATTGCACAACAAAATCCGGAACAATCAATTTTAGATACTTAAAACTATTGAGATGTTACGAGAGGAACATTAAAGGGTAAATGAGATTTTCAATAGCTTTTAGAGTTGTTGTTGTTTTTTATCTAATCGTGACGGACAGACCTACCGACAGACAAAACGCACAAAAATAAACCTTTTTTTATTTTGATGAGGGCACTAAACAAAAAATAAATAAAATCTGATTTTTTAAAAAAGTTTAAGAAATTAGTTTGGCACCATGTCAAGGCCGGGCTGTACGCTACTACACGAAAGTTGCTGTATAAAATGTCCATTAAAAAAAATGTGCGTGATATATACATACAAAGTGCATTCTTAGCCTTTGTAAACAAGCATAAATGTTTTTTTTTAATTTTAGCAGCTAGCTGACCAGAAAAAACACCTTTAATGAAATATTAATATTTATATTTGTTGTAAACATTTCTAGTACATTTTATAAAAATATTTGACTTTGTGATACTGAAAATACGCAAACGTCCTGCATCTTTGTTAGCATATTGTAACATTGCCTCCCTTACATTTACGTTATTGTTTTAAAATTGGTGTATTTTTATGAAAAAATCGCTTGCATAATTAATTTTATAAATTAAACGGTTTGCTTTTAGAAAACCATAAGTAGTCGTTGCACCTAAACTTTTCAAGCCGCATTATATATAATATTTTTCATATCTTTACTAGTTTTCGAGATCTGAGTGTGACAGACGGACATTTTGCACAAACCTAATAGCGGCTTTTTCCCCTTACGGGGGCTGCTAAAAATATTTCCAATCGCACAGATGTATTATTGTTAGTCTAGATCTTTTACAAATTGAATGACACGACAGATCCAAACTAAATGATACAACTGCGCCTAAATATTAAACTTTGTTGTTGTTGTTGTTTTTTAAAGTACTTTTTATATTTTGTTCTAAAGAACTTTTAGAAAGAATAATTAGGTACCTATTTAGCAAGTAGGGAAGAGTGAAGCATCCTAAAGCGTTAACAAGATGGCATCATTTTTAAATTTTACTTTTGCATATTTCAAGGATTCATTATAAATAATAAGGAATAATTATTATGACTAAGTTGAGGAATGATAACTTGGTTTATCTGCCGTGTTCCCATGACAACATTTACAAACGTGAAACTGTATTTAAAAGTTGAGATGACGGCCTGATGGAGACTGGTCAAGCAAGGTGGCTCTGGAGACTAAAAAAAAGGTGAACACATCTGGATGACCTGTGATGTTCAATAATGTTAAAGTATGTAGTAATAACTTCCTTATAGGAGGTGGTGAATATGTAACTAAATAGATAAACTACAAATATAACATTAGAGCTCAACGTATATGTGTTACAGATAAACATTGTTGTATGTTTTATTGTAGTTGTTGTTTTTTTCTTAATCGTACAATGATGTAACTCTTTAATATGGTCTTTACTGAATATAATAATTTATTGAAAGAGTTAGAAAGTTTTATATAAGTAGAGACTCCTTAGCATAATAATTATTTTGAATATTAAATCTAAAACAAAACGATATATATATATAAAAAAAGAAATCAGTATGAAATATATTGACGTCATCTACTAGTAGCCTCCCTTTGTATCCTATTTTTCCAGTCAGTTAGTTTGGGCAAGTCCTGATGACGGCTTAGATAAATGACTGTCGGACACACGGGCAACTGAAGATTGGTTTCTCATCCTTAAAGTAGTACTCACGTTTCTATCTGACCAGACATCTGACATGTGTAGAGATGAGTACCATTTAGGAGAGATCATATTTTATGGAGAAACTATAGCAGTTAGTATAGTGTCTCATAGTTCTCAGAGACTATAGCAGTTAGTATAGTGTGTTATAGCTCTCAGAAAGAAATACAGAGAAGGACTAAAGCAGTTGGTATATTGTCTTATATTTCTCAGCAAGAAAGAGAATGAGAGAGAGAAAGAAAGTGAGAGAGAGTGAGTGATGAGATTACCCTAACTGTTCACATTATATCAGACTTACGTTGTCGTATAAAAGCCATTCAAAGAACTTAAGCAGCACGTTTCTGTTGAATGTAAATGTTCACATCGACTGCTAACTAAAATTTGTATTAGTAAAAATGTTTCAATCAAAACATAGAGCGAGTGATATTTTTCAATCTCTTCATTTTTGCTGACCCTGTAGTAGAACAATGAGCTTAGTGCGCGTGTGTCTTTGCCCTAGTCCTAGTTTTAGCATACACTTTGGTCGCAATCACCAGTCCAAAACTCAAAAACACAAGTCCAAATATCTGAATCATATGTCGAAAATTCAAAACGCAAATCATTTATTTCTAGGTGATAGTTCAACTATAGTAGTATAGCTGGTTAGCTAATTTGACAGAACGTCGAACTAATAACGTCTTGGTGTGTCTTGTTACGTGATAAGACATCAACACCACACGTGAAAATCATATTTATGTAAATAATTTCATCGCAATTTTAATAGTTGACAATGTAAACACTATTCTGTGTATCTTCCTCCAGTTTTGATTCTCTCTCTTTCAACATATATTCGCACCATTTTTTTGTGCACGTAACATTCGCATTATTCCACATTCACACTAAGATGCGCATATAACACTTGGGCTCGATCTTGTACTGGTATTTTTTTTTTCTCTCTTTATTTTTCATGGAAAATAAAATAATAATTAATAACAATTGTGTTTGAACAAATGGATGTTTAAAAAAAATCATGCATGTTAAAATCTAGATCTAGCACTACTAACAGATATGAGTTTACATGTCAGCCTTATTAGATTTTACAACAGGGCATATATACAAAAAGAAGCGCCCTTAAGGGATGTTGAGTGGGGCAATAGACCCAGGCCACGCGACTCCATCCGGCCATCTTAAAAATATACAAATATTCGTGGCCCTGATATGACATTCCCCCATGGCCCAGCGCACTGCTAAGGCTGCCCTGATATAAATATAGAATGACTACAGCAAATGAATAAATGGGCCCTTCTATGTAATAGAGGTAATGAGATTATAAGATTTCTGTTATATTTACATCCTTAAGACTCTGACGGTCACAAGAGTTCTTTTACGTGAGAAGCAGTCCCAGAATCCTTTAACTGTCTCTGTCTGGTTCTTTTTCTTTTTTTTTTCTGGTAGCCTTTTAAAATGAACAAATACAACGTTCGGCAGAGTTAATATCTGTCTATGTCTATGGGTAATCCAAAATTAGGTTAATGCGATCATGCTTGTGTATTTCGTTGCTATAAATAGAGTTGCACTTGACGTCAATAGTTATTATTCTATAAATAGAACAGTGCACACCAATCACATCTGCAGTGGTAATTTCCCCAAGAAATTGAATAAAGTTGTCAATTTCCTTCGAGGTTTTTGTAACACTGTTATGACATAATATTCAAACACTAAAACATTTTAACACTTCACATTCTAACACTATAACATTCTAACACTATAACATTCTAACACTATAACATTCTAACACTATAACATTCTAACACTTCACATTTAAAGACAGCATCAAAAACCAAGATATAAGAGAAAAGGCTATTGCAGCGATTGGACCCCATGATGACCTGCTAACTATCGTAAAAATCGCTAGCTAAAAATCTATGACCATATTATAAGGTCTTCGGGGCTCGCAAAGTCCTTCTTTCAGGGAACAGTACCGAGAAAAGAAGAGGCAGACAGAGAAAGCGATGGGAGGACAACATAAAAGATTGGAAGGGCCTGTCATTAAAAGAGGTTCTACCTCAGGCAAAAGACAGAGAGGAATGGAGAAAGACGTTCAACAAATCTTACATGGTGCCCTAACGGCCCAACAGACTAAGGAATAGATAAAGGTAAAAAAAACAACAACATTATAAACACACATAATAAAACAACATAACACACACACACACACATGAACGACTTAACAAGAATGTGAAATACACTCTGGTACTGTGGTCTAGAAGATGACCAGTGCCCAGTGGACGTCGGACTGTTTGTTATTTTTGGTAGCCGCCAAGTCACTAATCTTACCAATCGCAGGATGACGAGAGGAAGTAGAATAAAAGGGGACAGGGATGGGTAAGATAGCACACTACCAAAGCGTGCAGGACACTATAGGAAGAGAAAGGGACATAACTCTATTTAGGTAATCGGTAGAGTTGTGGCCCCTGTGTTGATCATGTAATAATAGTTCCTCGCATGTTAGTAGACTAAGCGGAAAGGGGTTTGAATCGGGGCACCGACTTGATGGATAGATGAATAAAGGATGAAAATTAGATAACAGGATAAGGGATGGGGAAAGAAGAATAGAAAAAAAAACATCCTGAGGATTTTTAGAAAGAGAGTTATTAGAGAGAGAGAAAGAGAGAGAGAAAAAGAGAGAAAATATAAAGGAAGATATAATGACAGCCAAAACTTTAACATCTTGAAATATTTAGCAACAGAGAAAATAAAATGCTCGACCATGAATTCCCCATTCCTTTAGGGCCATCACAATTTTTTTCCTGAACAGTCAGTCGCCAACCTGACATGTAGTTTATCATTTTATCCGCCTGGATAAATTTTGACCGCCGGGAAAATTTGTATCCTACAGGACAACTTTGATCTGTCTTTGGAGAGCAGATGAGTTCGACTGTTAAACGCAATAGACAGATAGAGAAAGAGACAGAGAGAGAGGGAGAGAGAGAGAGAGACCGGCTTAGAGACAGACATGGAAAAAAACATATGCGAGCGAAAGCAAACAGTGAATACCGAATCAGAAAACCTTGGAAAAAGAAATCTTGACAGCCGTAGAATTCAAAGTAATGCATCCAATGATAGTGTGGGGCGTATATTGCAACACATGGCAGACAAACACCAGACATAAGAAACTCGGGTGTCTGTTCCAGGTAAAAGTCTTACTGTGTGAGTAGATGAGGTTGGCCTTATGGACTCGCCCGCATCATTCTTTCACCCAAGACATAACTCTAAAGAGATCCCTGGAGCTGTCCACACTTACCTGGGACTACAAAATCATGATTCCAGCTGTTTTTTAAAAGGCTGTTTTTAAGAGGCTGTTTTTTAAGGGGCTGTTTTTTGTTTTTTTACAAATCGAGAACTTCTCTGTTTGACTCAAAATTATTTTTGAAACAAAAGAACTCTATTTGAGCCTCGCTTTAAAATTATATGTTTAATAAGAAGAAATTCATACAGTATCGTATAGTTTTCCAGAGATTTAAGATTTTATAAATAAGTGTGCACATTATCCATCGCTTAACCGCAAACTGCAAAGAAATTTTCTTTGTAAAGGAATATAATAGAAAACATCCATTTTGTTTTTATGTTTTTGTTTTGTTGTCCTTGTTTGTATTGACCCATAACTTGGTTTAGTACAGCTCTAAGAGATATCCATTCTTGATGCACTACATTATCGCTATTAACCCTCTATCTATGGACAAATAGATTGCCATTTTGAACAACAAGCTTCAGACTTTAGACGGTGAAACTGAGGTGATTAGTCTTCAAGAAATAAAGAGATACAGACAAAGAGAAAAAGAGAGATAGACAAAGAGACAGACAAAAAGAGAAAGAGAGACAAAGAGAGAAAGAGAGAGAGGCAGGAAAAAGAGAGAAAGAGAGACAGACAAAGAGAGGAGAGAGAGAGACAAAGAGAGAAAGAGAGGAAGACAAAGAGAGAAAGAGAGGGAGACAAAGAGAGAGAAAGAGAAAGAGTGGGAGACCGACAGAATAAAAGAGTGAGATAGAGAGGGAAACAATAAGACATAGTTAGATAGATTTGTAGATAGATAGATAGACAGACAGATAGACAGACCGACAGAGGGACAGGCAGACACATACATACATAAATACACACGTACACGCGCGCAAGATCACGCACACACACGCACGCACACGCGCACACACACACACACGCACACACACACACACACACACGCGCGCACACACACAGACACACATAAACAGACACACACACATACACAGATATACACATATATATACACAGACACACAGACACACACAGAGAGACACTGACACATATAGAAAAAAGACACACACACAGACACCCATAGAGACACACAGACACAGACACACACTGACACACAGAAACACACACAGACACACAGAGACACACATAGAGAAAGACACAGACACACATAGACACACGCGCGCGCATAGACACACATGCACACACACAGAGAGAGACACACACAAACACACACAGATACAGAGACACAAACAGAGAAGCACACACAGAGAGAGACACACAGAGAGAGAGACACCCACAGAGAGAGACACAGACAGAAACACCCACAGAGACACACACAAACACACGCGCGCGCGCACACAGACACACAGAGACGCACACAGACGCACACACACAGAGACGCACAGACGCACACATACATAGACGTAAAGACAAACACAAAAACAGATGCACAGACGCACACACAAAGACGCACACACACAGACGCACGGACGCACATACACACAGAGACACACACATAGACACACACATACAGACACACAGGCACTCATAGAAACACACAGAGACACACGTGCAATTACAGACACACAGACACACACACAGAGACGCACAGACGCACACACACAGTAGCACACTTACACAGACGTAAAGACGCACACACACACAGACGCACAGACGCACACACACAGTAGCACACTTACACAGACGTAAAGACGCACACACACACACAGATGCACAGACGCAGACACACAAATGCACAGACGTTCACAAACACACATACGCACAGACGCACACACACAGACGCAAAGACACACAGATGCACAGACGCACACATACTAACGCAAAGACGCACAGACACACACGCACACACACGCACACACACAGAGAGACACACACAGACACACACAGATACAGAGACCCAAACAGAGAAGCACACACAGAGAGAGACACACAGAGAGAGAGACACACACAAAGAGAGACACATACAGAGAGAGACACATACAGAAACACCCACAGAGACACACACACGCGCGCGCACACACAGACACACAGAGATGCACACAGACGCACACAGACGCACACACACAGAGACGCACAGACTCACATACGCACAGACACACACATACATAGACGTAAAGACGCACACAAAAACAGATGCACAGACGCACACACAAAGACGCAAAGACGCACACACACAGACGCACAGACGCACATACACACAGAGACAAACACATAGACACACACATACAGACACACACGCACACACAGAGACACACGTGCAATTACAGACACACACACAGACGCACAGACGCACACACACACAGACGCACACATACACAGACTTAAAGACGCGCAAACACACAGATGCACAGACGCAGACACACAAATGCAAAGACGATCACACACACATACGCACAGACGCACACACACAGACGCAAAGACGCAAAGATGCACACACAGATGCACAGACATACAGATGCATAGACGCACACACACTGACGCAAAGATGCACACACAGTGACACATAGAAACACAGACACACACACATACAGAAAAACACAGGCACAGACACACACAGACACACACACAAACAGAGACACACAAAAAGAGACTGACAAAAAGAGACACACAAACAGAGACACACAAACAGAGACACACAAACATAGACACACAAACATAGACACACAAACAGAGACACACGGACACACAGAAAGACACACATAGAGACACACTGAGACACACATAAAGAGAGACACAAAGACACACAGACAAACACAGGCGCGCACATAGGTAGACAGACACAGACACACACACACACACAGACGCACACGCACACACAGTCGCACACACATACAGACGCACAGACGCACATTCACACAGACGCACAGACGCATACTCACACAGACGCACAAACGCACGCACACACACGCACAGACAAAGAGAGACACATACATATGCATACATACATATGCATACATACGTATGCATACATACATATGCATACATACATATGCATACATACATATGCATACATACATTTGCATACATACATATGCATACATACATTTGCATACATACATTTGCATACATACATATGCATACATACATTTGCGTACATACAATGCATACATACATATGCGTACATACATATGCGTACATACATATGCGTACATACATATGCGTACATACATATGCGTACATACATATGCGTACATACATATGCGTACATACATATGCGTACATACATATGCGTACATACATATGCGTACATATATATGCGTACATACATATGCGTACATACATATGCGTACATACATATGCGTACATACATATGCGTACATACATATGCATACATATATATGCATACATACATATGCATGCATACATATGCATGCATACATACATATGCATACATACATATGCATGCATACATATATATGCATACATACATATGCATACATACATATGCATACATACATACATATATATACATACATACGCATACATACATACATACATACATACATACATACATACATATACATACCTACATACACATACATACATATACATACATACATACATACACATACATACATACACATACATACATACACATACATACATACATATACATACATACATATACATACATACAAACTTTTATATACATACATACATACATACATACATATACATACGTATACATACATCCAAACTCATACATACATATACATACATACATACATATATATACATACATATACATACATACATATACATACATACATATACATACATACATATACATACATACATATACATACATACATATACATACATACATATACATACATACATATACATACATACATATACATACATACATATACATACATATACATACATACATAGGTAGATAGATAGAAGATAGATATGAACAGAAAAAGGCAGATAAAGAAAGTCCATTATCTACATATGAAGCACATGCATAACAATTGTGTAATTAAGCCTGTTTGAGCCTGTCTCCAACAAACAATTCTAATGCACATCATTATGAAATGCTAAACTTGACAACAAGGGAAAAAAAACAACAGAAAATCAACAACAAAGAAACAATGGTTTATAATCATGTAAATATTTCAACCCATCATTCTATTTCTACAACAATTGTCTTAATGTATTTCAAATTATTGTGTAAATAGCTTTGACGAGAAATATTTGGATAAAATAAATAGGACAGCGTTTCTCAAACTGAGGCAAAGGGGAGGGGGCAGCGTTTTTCAAAGTGGTCGGGGGGAGCAGCGTTTTTTAAAAGTCAGGAGGGGGAGCAGCGTTTCTCAAACTTTAAAAAAAAGGTGGGGCGGTGGTGGTTTCCCTAGGTAGAATAACTTGAAAAAGCGGTTTACTTTTCAGAAACCAAAAATTCCATTGTAGCAGCGTTGTACTTGCAAATCCATGTTTGAATCATAATGAAGAAAAAGGTTAAAATGACTTTGTTCATTATGTTTTTTTTTATTAAAATAAAAGATACTATGTTCCAGATGAACCTTTTATTTTCTTCTTACAAGTGCCATCTGCTACACGCCTCTGGCTGAACACGTTGGCGATCTCTAGACAGTTACTCGAAGCAGTTTGAGAAACACTGACTTATATCCGAAAAATATTTCACCGGTCATTTCTCGGAGGTCAAAGACTGGAACATGTTACTGTTCCAACTCAACGCCGCGCAACGCTTTTAATATTCACAACTAGTCATACTCGCATTGGATTTATGTTTAAATGTAAGCTGTTGATACTCACACAGTGTTAAGTGACCAAAGTATTAAAACAAAAGAAATGTCACGCTCAGTTTTGTTTACGTCAAGTTCTCGTCTTAAGTGTCATTTAATATTGTCACTAAGAAGGATATATAGTTCACTTATTTTCAGATAAATAAAATATATACATATAGTGTCAATAACATAATAAGAATATTATTATATTTCCCGAAAATGTTTTATATTTTAACGAATGATAGAACAAGACACGCTCTGTGTAAATAGACTTTCGTTAACATAAATCAAGCTCATTTTTTAATTTAGTTAAAATTTAATTCCAGGAAAGAAATCCAATAGACTTTTACATAAACCTGGAGGATATAGAATTCGCAGAAGATATAGCCGTACTATTCTACAGAATACAACAAAAGGTCACAGCTGAAAAAGAAGAAGAAAAAAGTAGGCTTCAATATAAACCTACAAAACAAAACAAAAACAAAGCACAAAAACTATTAGAACTGAATCTCTCGATCATATACAAAGTAGTTAGTTAAATATTACGTAGTTTATCTGTGGCTGAAACAAAGCCAGACATTAAACGTCGAATAAATCAGGCGCATCCGACATTGACACACCTAAAACCAAGTCTTCTCCGTTTTTTAACAAGACTAAGATAAGAATCTGTAACGCCAATGCAACTCTATTGTATGTGTCTGCAGCTCCATTGTATGTATCTGCAGTTCTGTTGTATGTGTCTGCAGTTCTATTGTATGTGTCTGCAGTTCTGTTGTGTCTGCAGTTCTGTTGTATGGGTCTGCAGTTCTGTTGTATGTGTCTACAGTTCTATTGTATGTGTCTGCAGTTCTGTTGTATTTGTCTGAAAGACGGAGAACATTTGAAGTAACTACAAAACAGATTTTTGTGAAATGTCTTGAAAACACGTTTTGGTATGACAGAGATGCAGATCTTAAGAATTGTAGATGGATTGGTCCCACCCTAAGAAAAGTTGTCAACAACCGAGCTAGACATGCCTTAGATTTCATTCCTCCCACAAGACGCAGAGGAAGACAAAAAAGAAGTGTAGAAGATGAAGCTAAATTTTTAAAAAAATATTTAACGCATTATAACACAAAAGTTGAGAAATACAAAACATTCCTAACACGGAAGTTTACAGTTCAGTTTTTAAAATGTTTAGAGAATTGAATTTTCTATTTGTTTTACTGTCAAAAGTTCTAGTTTATTTCAATGATCCCCAGAAATTTATTTTGTACAGCGCATCTGAAAAGCTATAGGATCCTTAGTGTATCATTGTTTTATCTACTTTGTGCACCAGCGGATAAGGAAATATCTAGAACAGCGGTTCTCAACCTTTTTATCTCGGCAAACCCCTTTTACTATTCCCCATCATGCGGCGACCCCCAACCGTAAATATTCTAAAGTAACAGCGCTTTCGATAATGTTATAAAAATCGTAATTCATAGTTCTCTTGGTCTTGGGCGATCCCTGCAAAATCGTCTTTCGACCCCCAAGGGGTCGCGACCCACATGTTAAGAGCCCTTGATCTAGAAGCTTTCAGACAGATGCATCAGATAAAAGCATTTCAGGTATACTTAGTCAGATGAGAGATGGTGTGTTACATCCAGTGAAGTTTGTCAGTCGCAAGTTGTTGCCACGTGAACAGAAATACTCTATCCTTGAGCGGGAAGAACTGGCCATTGTATGGTCGATCAAAAAGCTAGATCGTTATTTGGCAGGAGTGAAGTTTCATCTCCAGACCGATAACAAGGCCTTGTCATTCATAACTAATAGTAATTATTGTAACAAAAGAATAACTAGATGGTGTTTAGCACTTCAGGATTATTGTTTTGATTCTGTCCATTTGAAGGGAGAATAAAATTTTTTTGCTGATGTCTGTTCAAGACTTGTATAATTTTTTTGATTCATTTGAGCAATAATGTACTTATGTTATATTAATTTAATATTGATCAATTTTGATAATGTAAGTATGTAACATGCAAAAAGTTGAAACTTTAACTGTAAATTTTTGAGACAAACATTATTTTGTCTATTGAAGTGTATAATTAAGGTTTTTTAGTGTTGGAGGTAATTATTGATGATTATTGGTTGTTGAGGATTTCTCAGTTGTTTTTTCTCAGTGAGAGCTTGAGGTCTCTTCTTGTAATTCTTGGAAGCATATTTGCAGTTTTGATCTTAATTGTATTGATCTTGGTAAAGTTGATTTTCTGAAGAAATTTCTTGCAGTTTTTATGATAAATGGAATTTTTTTCAAAATTGCCAGTTCGTTGAGGAGGGAGAATGTCGCAGTTATCTATGTAACTGTATAGTAGAATTATTTCTCTAATTGATAGTGCGGCGTTGATCACCATATTGATGACGTCATTACACTATTAATATTTTACTTTGTAGACTAGTGGACTGAGCTTTTGTTGCTTGTCACAACTTCTAGTGAGGTAAAGTTAGGTGTGTGTGGTTTGCGTCATTTATCGTCTAGTACAGTCTCTCCATTGTTTTGTACGTTGGTACAGATAGAAGTGTCTTGAGAGTTCTTGAATTTCTCCTTGGTTATTGTTACTGGATAGCCTTATCATTTGCCTTGGACATTTTCTTGTTGAATTATCTTGACCCCTGTTTAGGGTGAGTTTTATTTTTCATTTCTATTTGAATTCGTTCGTATTTGTAAGTCTATAATTAGACTAGATCTAGATGATTAGAAGAATCTTTTCTTTTATCTTCTATAGGGTTTTAGCGACAAGTCTAAGTTTTGGTCGTAGTCTCAGTTCAAGACTCTATTTCAAGTTTTAGCGTCAAGTCTAAGTAGTGATCTTAGCTTGGTGTCAAGTCTATGTGTTAGACTCAGTGTAAAGTCTTGGTGTCAAGACTTGTTTATCCAGTCTCAATTTTCTATATTGAGAGTACAACTTTAGGTCTACAGTCTACAGGACTGAGGTCTTCATCTCACTAATCTCAGTTGGTCGTCTGGTGTTCAAGTTGGTTTTTCATGAGTCTGAGGCTCAAGATTCCAGACTGCGAGTTACCTTGGTCAGACCTGATGTTATAGTATGAACTATAAACTTTTAGAATTGTCGTCAGTGAACAGTATCGGATCTAGAGGCTAGATCTATGTGGATTACCAGTTGTTGTGTTGGAAGTCTATTTGAACAACTTGTAATGAATATATTAAGGTAATGATATTGTTCAAATAATGATCATTTATATGTCGCAAAGAGAATAACTGGATCATTTTAGATTCCATATTATTACACATATATCTATTAATATTGATACTATTATAATCATTCATCATACATCAGTTCATTTGTAAATATATCACTGGAATAAATTTTTATTGTTATTTAACATCATACACTTAGTTTATTAATTTAATATACAACTGTATGTGTATGGTGTGCTTGTGCCAAAATATTACAAGTTCAGAAAATAATAACAATAACACACATTGAAATAATATTGATTTTAAATAAATCTTCACATTTGAAATATCTAATAATAAGTTTGATAAATACAAGAACACAAGAACCTGACAATCCTAAAATTTTTCCAAAAAAAAACAACAACAAATCCTTAGAAAAGAAAAGACCTACTACAAAGAAAAAAAAAAAGGTTTAAACTCCCTTCGAAAAAAGTATTCAAGATCCACATAATGAAACGCTCCAACCCATCAGAAAGAAATGAATCAATACACCAGTAGACCAAGCTTGCCGTGTTTAATATTTAACCAGTAACTCTAATCCAATATATCTACTTAATAATAAATATGTGCATTCGTTAAGATATAATGGTCGAGGTAATTAAACTTATACCCGAGTTCATTAGTTGTGACATTCTATGACGTTCTAATACACAAAGTGTTTATTGAATGATATATTCAGGGACATTCCTAGACACAAGTCTTTCAGGATATTTGGTAGAAGCACACGGTATATACTGCTAAAAGAAATAAGCTGAAACTAATGCATATTCCGACTGAGTCAGTTATCCATTTACACTACCATGGTTAGTGTCGCATAGTCTTGCTTTCTAATGTACAGGAGAGCTCTTTGATAGTAACAGAGCCGGCCTTACAAATTGTGGGGCCCAATTTAATGAATGCTTGCGAGGGCACTTCTAAATTTTGTTTACACTAAGTTTATAACAAGTAGTATAATTCATTAGATCATTATATCAACATTTATAATACAGTATGCATAGGAATTAACTCAAATGCAAGAGGTGCCAGATGGTTTAGGATACGTCAATCCTATGAAACACTAAATATGTTAACCCTTTAAGTCCTACATCTTTAAAGCCTGTGACAAGAGCTATCACTGATAGTGACATGCTAAATGTAAATTGCGGGGCTCTGCCATGCGCGGGTCTCAAATAGAAGCAATTGGTCAAATCGGCCTAAGGCCGTCCCTGGTACCATACTGAATCAATAGTTTATAACCCAAAAATTTTATCCAGTTATCATTATACATCTTAAAGTTTTTTTATTGCTTGTTTTACAGGCTAGTGCTGTTCCTTCAGAATAAAACATTATTACATGCCAGCCCAAACCTCCCGCAGGACGCTGGGGATAGTGTCTGGAAAGGCTCGAACACGTGGCACTATCGAGACGAAATTCCGGAGCGCATAACACACAACTGCATGGGGCATGTTAACGTTACCAGGCAATACAAAGTAGCGGTAGTGAAGCGAACTAATTATATCAAACACTGTTTTTTTTTCCTTCTCTATACAATTTGAAAAAAAAAACAAGCACACAACAAAAAATACTTTAACAAAAAAACAACAAATCAGTCAAGTAATTAAATTTGTAATACGCCTCAGACGACAATCTATAAAGGGGACTAATTTAGCTAATACCACCACTTCAGTCAAGTACTATTTATTTCCCTTTGAAGTGGGACTAATTCAGCTTTCCCTTGTTTAAGATACAAAGAAAAAGTAATTTTAAATCATTTGTTTAACATTGGTTAATTGTTTTTATTGATTATTGTGTTGTCAGGTAAAAGAAAAAATTACGCAAAATTTCAGCTTTGATCCGAAATTGGGTGTCGGAGAAATAACGTGTACAAAATTTTGGCCAGACAGACAGACAGAGTGGATATAAGTTTTGTAAAAACTTAAAGTGAAAACTCACATTGATTGAAAAATCACGAGAATTTATTTTAAATACAAAGAATAAAAAAAAAAGATTGTCAGTTTCGAAACATGCAAAAAATGTATGTTTTTTAATTAGTAATAATTTTAAATTGCGTTATGAAGAAACTACTCTCCCCCCCCCCCACACACAAACCAAATCCACAAAAAAAAATATAATAAATTTTTTTATATATATATTTTAATTTACTAAGTTTTAAAAAGAATGGTTGAAAATTGTGAACACTTTTTTAATGAATATTAACATTTTATAGAGATAATCATTTTCCGTTTCTTTGAGAGACCATCGAGTTATATTCTACTTAAGTTAATTAAGTAATTCTGTTTTCAGCGTACAGGTTAAAAGATGAAATGTTATTATCTAATATCAAGACCTGGCCAATAAAGCGAGGCTTCTGTTGACAAGTTTAAATAAACACCAGGCCGTTACGTGACTTTGATCTCAATTTCCGCAAGGTAAAACTAACATTTAGACAAAGTAAGGAACTGTTAAGCAGAAGTATAGCCCGGACATTGATGGCGCCTCCACATTGTCCTTCTCCAGGGCTCAATGGCTGCTGCTCACTTATTGATAGGCAGTGCTCACACACACACAAAGTCCCTGAGTGGCGTTCTCTCTTGTTTGGTCAGCTGTAGCGAGAATGGGCCTCTGGGGGACGATGGATGTCATAAAAAGGTACTCATATTCTCTCAACGTCATTCAGAGCAAGTTCTAGAAAGACATTATAAATACAGCGAAGTTCTTGTGATATTTATTTCTTCTTGTATGTCCCATGTATGACGTCGTAGATTGTTCTTTATAAGTAATTAATAGGTTCCAATTTTCTTTTTATTTAGAGGAGGAGCCATTAAGAAAGATGGCCGAGAGATAAAAGCTGATAATGATAAAAAATAAATAAATGGACTCTAGAAACAAGAAATAAGAACAGAGAATATGATAATTTTGTGTAAATTTTATTGTGGACTATACACAATAGCATCATGCAAGCAAAGGACAAACAGGACTCTAGTCGAGGGTCCCCAAAGAGACGGGGAGAGGGCTTCACGCTTTTTATGCATCTTGTTTACGTTTTTAACTCTTTCTCTCCGTAAATATTTTCCTCGTTTCGATAGTAGCATTCATTTTGCTCGTTTGTATTTCACTATATCCTGTTAGGGTTAAACTTCAATCACTTTTTTGTTTGTTATCAGAAAATGTTACATTCTGTTCTGTATTGAACTATAGGAGAATGTATTTAAAGTTTATAAATCCAAAACCAATTTAGTTTAATGTGCGTCAAATAAACTTTGACATCTTCAATTAGGAGAGAAAGAGTTAAATGTTTTTGGTATGAAGGGGAAAGACAGAGAGGTCCATGCGTACACAGTTGTCTTAGGGCCCAGATACTTCTGGCGACGGCCTGTCAAAACTCAGGAAGATATTCAAAACAGGAGAGGGTTTTAATATGATTCCTATGGTCATCTGTTCTATGCTCTTCCTTTTATTGTATCAGTCGCTTCTAGTGACCATCGTCAATCAGTCCTTTTTTTGTGCTTTGGATGGGGATGTCCTAAATAAAATGGGAGACTTAATTAGATGTCAGTGGCAGTCGGTCTAGAATAGCGTAAAGAATTAGATTCACTTCCACAAAAACATCTGGACATTTGGACTGCACGACCAAAGTTGTCCAATCCTAGCCGATGTTACGAACCGGAACTAATGTATCTTAGACTGACCACTATAATTTCACATCGAACTCACGCAGAGCTGTGTTGTTGGCGTGTTCGATATACGAATAGAACATACTCTTTAGGGCATGTTTAATATTTAAAAAGAACATTCTCTTTAGGGCATGTTTAATATTTAAAAAGAACATTCTCTTAAGGACAGCAACAAATATTAAACAAGAAAGTTTGAGACGAGGGAAATATTAATCTTATTATTTGTAATAATCTGTTGCCAAACATATCAACAAGTCTAAGGCTCGTGTTAACAAGGCTCTATGGCTGAAACGTTAATGTTTCTGAAAAATGTAGGTACATCTTAGTACAAACATTATTAGGGCCTAATACCTTTTCTAATTTAATGAATATTAGTTTTGAACAAATATCAACAGATCTGTTTGTACAAAACCGATAGAAAAAGCCTGATTCGTTAGGAACTTTCTTTACGATGTAATGCAATGTTAATATTATTGTGTGGTTTTTGGAAATGAAAATCACAAAAAATCGATTCGCTTGAACAGTCGATGATAAACCCAGACTCTATACGATCACTTCTTGGCATTGACTCAAATTTGGCAACCAGAAAACCTTAGCAAATATGAAAGAGGAAAGTCGAATTGAGTCAACCGATTGGTTTGCCCTATCGACCGGTTTGTCTATTGGTATGGAGCAGACGATCGATGTGTTTTGTTCACTGTCAAAGATCTGCACCAGATCTCAGGTTGTCTCTAGGCCTCTTATAATCAATTTCTCTGTCTCTCTTCTCTCTTTCCCTCAAGCTTTCCTTCCTTATCCCTCCTTACCTCTATATTTTGCACTCTTTTATATCTCTTCCTCCTCCTCTCTTTTTTCTTTCTTTCCATCTCTTTTTCCGTCTGTATATCTGAATATTTTTTTTTGACCTTTTCTATCTTTCGTTTTAATCTTAGTTGTGGACTCATGTTCACGACACGCTCTCTGGAGGGCAATGCCCGCTTCCGCCACGGAAGTCCACAAGGGAATCAATAGAACAAATGTTTCCCTTTGAAAGGATTATCCAGGTCTGCAGCATTGGGGATAAGAAAGGAAATCACGAGATTCCAGCGGCTCATTGTTCACGTACGTACTTAGTACGCTGACATCAAGAGACATTGTTTGGAGTCATTCAAAAAAATCATCAGAAAGAGTGGGTACTAAAAATAATGATCAATTTTATACATTTAAGTCTATATGGAAAGTGATCTCTGTTGTGTACATGTAATATTGCAACGTAGAAGAAAGTATTCAAGGTAACACAAAAAGTTGCAGTTCTGAAAAAGTTTTGGGAACATCTACATAAAATTAATGCATAAACTCATCGAAACTGAAGACAACAATGTTGTGGACGAGGAAAAATTCGGACTAGTGATATTTTAGCCCTTGTGTAGCGCAATCAGAGAATGCCGTCCAAAGCCTTCGAAGCTGCATACTATATTCAGAATCCCGAACAAGATACTGCACTTCAAAATTGTCCTATAAAAGAAAAACTAGATAGAGAGCTGCCTGAAACACAAATCACTGTGCCATTCATCGCAGATATTGGTCTAGTCATCAGAACCCTCCTTCAAATTAGAACGAAGAATAATCGAGACCAACATTTTTTTAATGTTAAAACATTAACAAGTTTAGAAAAACAGACTTAAAGAAATAGCAATATTGTAATAGACCAAATGTCTGTTAATAGAATCTCATGCTAGATAAAGGATTTTTTTTTGGAAAGTTGAAAAGGAATTAAATTATATTTATACATATCTAGAATAACTTGGTTTCGCAAGGTTGTCATTGCCGGAAGTGTTAATGGATCTCAGCACTCCATTACCTATAAAATGCTTCCTAATGACATGCACCTAAAATAGTCTTTGACACCCAATCCAACTCCTGGCCTTCTTGAGTGGCTCAGATATTGAGTCCGGCGGAACTGTTTTCACTAAAAGAAGGGGCGAAAGCGATTAACTGGCGCCCAAACCAGTAAGCTTCGGTCCTGTAGGGACTCGTAAGACATGGCTGGCTACCCACCTAGGAGAACGAAAAGTGGAATCAAAATGAAACCTCTGTTGTCTTGCAGCTATACCCAAACATAAGATAAGTTTTGGGAGTCAGCCCTGAAGAAAAATCAGGAGCCAGTGACCTTTAGACAGTTTACACCCCTGCAGAACCTGCGACGCCGCTGACTCCAAACTGTATCAACACTTGTCGTTCCTTTGGATGTATCAGGTGCGTTGGGAGGGGGGAGAGGATTGGTGTGTGGGTGACATGCCCAGGTATTCATCTAATTTCTACTGACGATTTGGAACTTATGGAGGCCATATTGAATCTTTAAAGTCAATACACTAAATTTATCTTTAGTTCATTTATGTCCATAAAGGAAAGGTTTTCAACAGTCTGAAGTAGAAGATGTATATTAGTTACACTTCATGTCTTCTAGTGAAAAATCAACACAAAAACAAAAACACAAAAAGGTTAAGTGTTAGTGGGGTGAAAAGATAGAAGCACGTTTTAACTAAAGAAACACTTAGTTTTGTAGATCCCACGGCTGTGACAGACTGGCCTTGCATACACCTGATCTAAGTTTTTTTTATCTTCTAAATAAAATCCTGGATCCAGATCTTTAGATAAGCAATAACACCTGACATAAATAAAAGAACAATTTCCACATATCAAATTCACAGCAAGCAGACCTATTCATTCTGTCATTAGAGTCTGGAAATAAATACCTTGTGATATAATATGTTTGAGGTGTTCTTTCTACAGCTGGACCTTACCACAGCTGCTCGGTGTCACAGCTTGTCGGTGTCACAGCCTGAGCTTGAGCTTTACTGTCCTTTTTTGTTCGGGCATGCATTCACGTGTGATCAACTGCAAGACTCTTCGTCGTCCGGATCAAGCGCCAAAGCGAAAGAGCAGATCTTCGTAACCGTCGGCCATAAAAGCAGATCACCTTTTCATCAACTGTCCAATAGATACTAAGGTATGAAAGGGGGAACTTTACTTAATCTAGATGATTTGAGAAACACTGATAATGTAAAGCTATACTAAGTATCTGATAGTATCTGCAAGTTGAAGTGTGTTAAAGTCTCCTTATTTAAATAAATAAATAACGCCATAATTATAATGTAATTAATTCTTCAAAAAAATGACAGACCAAAAAGAAAGATTATTATTGAGTAAGATAGAACTATTACTTTCCAATTATTACCTCGTGTGTCAGTGTTTAGGTGAGCATATGTTTCTAGAACACCTTGGTATTGAATGAGTATGCCGTAACAATAACACTAAAAGACGTATCAGGTCCAGACAACTCATCCTGATTTCCCCCTTTTATTTTTTTCTTAATGTCTGTACAACCAGATTCTCTGAATGTCATGCTCTTTGAGGAAAGCTTCAGATTCTTTTTGGCTGTTACACCAGACATCTAGAGGGTGCCATTAAAAGTATCGTCTGCCAAAACTCAACTCCTGGCAACATCACATCACACCACCCCCCGGTCTACTCCTTCCTCTTTCCTTGTTGTTGCTTTTTCACCCACCCGCCCTCACCGTGTGTCAAATTAACCGAAATGAGAGAATTAAACGAAAAAAAAAAAAGAAACACAGAGACGTTTCCCTAGATTAGCTTACTTCAGTGTTGCGCAAGTGGTGAGCCCAAAGGGAGACGAATCCCTCATGTTTTTTATTACTAAAAGGGAAATCACTCTCATATTACAAGGTTTAGGTTGCGACTCGACGGTAAGAGACATTTCAAGTTGTGGTCATCAAATTTTAATCAGCATTGGGACTCATGGTGAATTTATTTAAAGACAAGAGAGGAAAATGGAAATCAAAAATAATTTCTTGCTCTTTTGAAGTGTATTGGACATTTTCATGCACGGATGGAAAACTATAAATAGCTTGCTTTTTTTGTGTATCCGGCGCACAATATAAAGAAAGTGTTAATAACCTGTTTTATGTCATGACGAAAGTGTACATTATAATTCTTGAGCAAATTTTACTTTGTTTAAGGCATTAAATATATAGCACACACATGTTAATATAAAAGAAGTATTTGACTTTCATTCCATGACTTCTTTATTTAGTTAGCAATGTATTTAGTTCAATTTAGCGTCCATAACATTGATTTTTTTTTAATTGTGAAAAAAATTCAATTTTGGAATTATTAATATTGAGATGACATGAAACAGAAGTACATTTTAAATAAATCTAAAGGACCATAAAAACACGTCTTTAACTCTGGTATCCTGGCGTCGTCTCTCGTTCTTAGCATAGCTTACCACAGTGCCGCTTATCTTGCATCATTCACACTGCATAGCCAACAACCAATCGTTAACTACTTCTCACCTTCACCATAGAAACACACTCACACACACTCCAAAACAATCGTACTAGTCGTACTAGATCCAGACAGTGGTGTAAAAAGGTACCCGTGGGCCCGGTTTCAAAAAATATGTTGAGGGGCCCCTCCCCCCCCCCCCCCCATGACAAATGTTTTGTGTGACAAAGAAATCTAGTGGGTCCTAGTTTGTATGTATCAGTACATTTACTAAAAGACATTCCAATGCAAGTTCAAGAACACAGCTGACAGAATCATTTAAAAACCATATTTAAGTTTAGCAAAGTAAACATAATGCACATGTGGCTGCTTTTATTGAAACAATACATAAAGGCTATTCAGTGGCGTAGCTAGGGTGGGGGGGGGGGGGGTCCAAATTTGAAAATCCCCCCGGGTTGGAAAACAAACAACATTGATGCTGTGTCAGTGTATAGGCCTAAACCCGAGACCATCCGAATGACTGTCTAGTACACATACCTTACGAAGAGTCAACCATTCAAATGAAAGGCACTATTCTATGATAAATGTAATTATCGCTCTATCTTTATATTTTTTTGTTTTAAACCTCCTCCCCAATTCTATCACGATAAGTAGCTAAAAAATCAACATCTTTAATGTTTCCCTAAGTAACAAACAGAATAGAATGTTTCTTTTTTCTTGATGAATACCTATTTTTAGTCTAAATCTAGATTTCTGGTAATGGAAAAATGAAAAAAGTTACTTACTTAAAAGAAAAAGTAGAAAAAAAGATAATACTATCAATGGTTTAATTAACATACAGGAAGAAAACAAAAGAAAGAATGGGAGTATGGGACCTAACCGTCACCACCAACACACCGTCAACACATTACAATAAACCTGATGAAAGCAGTTCCTTACACTGAATCTAGATGAAAACACGGGTTAATGTTTTGAAGCTAATATAAAGTTTGTTATGACGTTTAGTATATTTTAAGAAACTTTATCATTTTTAACCATTTTTTTTTTTACAAAATTGCAGTGTAGGGCAGGCCAATATTTGTCATTAGTTATGGGACAAGGTGATATGAAACCCCTAGGCACCATGCAGTGTCGTATTTAGAGTTTAAAAGCCTTAAATTATTTAAGCTATAGGTTCCCATATAAGTTCAGATATTGTATGTAACTATTAAATATTTCATGAAGGCCCTATGTTGCATAGAGGGGCCCTGGCCCCATGTTTGTTTCACCATCGGGTGTGGGCCCGAAATGGTCATGGGCTAGGGTTCATTGAACCCCTTCGCGCCATGGATGCTACGCCACTGGGTCCAGATGCAATAAACTCATTCGCACCTTGGTTTCAAAGCCACTGGTTAGTATGCAGAGTTGTTTTGTTTGCTATGTCTACTAGATCTATGGCTAGGGCTGGTTACAACTTTGTTAAAGTCATGTTTAGGATAGAATGTTTAGGATAGAATGTTTAGGATAGAATGTTTAGGATAGAATGTTTAGGATAGAATGTTTAGGATAGAATGTTTAGGATAAAACGTTTCGAGGTACTGGAGGCTTGTAGAGCGCTAATAATGCATTGACAGTTATCTTAGAGCAATATATAGACAGTAATACCTACACCGCGCCAACAAATAAGCGACAGTTTATACTTATAGAGCGCCAACAATGTATATAAAGTAATGCTAGAGAGCACCAACAATGTAGTTTATTTACGGATTTAACCAGTGTGGGACAGAGACAGCAACAATAACTAATGTGATTTACGATAGTTCAAAACAGACATAACTAACAAAAATTATTTTCATACTTTGGTTTTCAGGAAATGATTCATTTTTCTCTGTTATTCACAAAACTCAAAAAAAAAGTAAAAATACTTAGATAAGAGCTCGAACAGCGATTAAATATTAAGCAATAAGCATCGCAAAAAGATTATCTTATCTTATAGATTACAGACGTTATTTCAAAGTAGAAGATAATTACGTCCTTCGCATTTCATGTTTCAATCTATTCATCTATGTTAATCAGTGACTGAAGCTCTACTAAGCCGTTGGCTTTCCTGGCTGATTCAGGCAAACTATTCCATTCTCTAATGGCATTATGGAAGAAGAAGCACTCATAGAAATTTGTCCTAGAGTATAGAATAAGAAACGTGACTCTATCGTTGTATCTTTCTGAGTATTTCATTGGATTTTGTTTCTGTATTTGTAAATTATGCTTCAGTGTTTTATGTAATATAGCCACTTTACTTTTTAGTCTTCTGCCATAGGGCGTCTCCGAGTAAGCGCTATTACTAAAGGTATTACTCTTATCGAATTTGAATATTCATTTGCAATATATCTCACTGCTCTATTTTGTATTTGTTCTAATTTCTTTATGTTTTGTGTTTTGAGGAGCACCAAACAGCGGATGAATATTTTAATATTGGCCCAAACTAAGTTACATTATAGTAGTATAGTAGTTCTAATAACTTTCAATCCCAAATTACTCTGGGGGGGGGGGTGTTTTGTTACTCTGTTCATTATTTTATAATGTAAAAATTCTTATTTATTTACATTAAAAAATATAATAAAAGGAATTTAAAAGGAATGTTGGATGCTATCGGCTTAAATAGGGAGTATGACCCTAGCCACTGAGCCCAGATGCTATAAAAGATTTCATGTATCATCTACAAAGACAGCATCACAAATAAGGAAATTCGAAATAGGATCACCATGGCGGTTCGGCCCCAAGATAACCTGCTGACCGCAGTAAGAAATCGCGAATTGAAACTTTCGGCCATATGACTAGGTCCGAGGGTTCGCAATGATCTTCCATCATGGAACAGTACCAGGGAAAAGAAGAGACAAAGAAAACGATGGGAAGACAACATGAACTAAAAATGGATTCTATCCAAGGCAAAAAAAAAAAAAAAACAGAAATGGAGAATAACGTTCTAAAAATAATGACACTAGTGACAATAATGATGATGTCTTCGATTCCGAAGATTATGACATGATATTTTTTTTTTGGCACATCACTCAGTGTTTATATGACTTAGCAAACCCAGTAACGACCTGTGTATTCTTCCGCATCCAATAGACAAATAGACTGGTGAAGATCGGAAGTAACAAAATTGGAAACTTGTTGAAATATTTTTAGCGTTCATTGAACCCAATATTAGTGTGAAAGGAACATAGCGATTTCTACAGACACACAAATAAATACATTTATTTATATCATTATTTGCATGAACATCACATATATATAAAACTAGCCTATAAATGTATGTATTATTATTGGTCATAAATTTAATATAGCAGAGTAGTAAATTATATACAGAAAAATAAAACCACAAAAGAAAAATCATAACTATCATAATATGGTTAGAATTATTTGCTTTTTATTTATTTATATTTTATTTTGTAAATTAAAAAACGACATATTAAATAATGTGATATGAAAGGTCACGTGAGGAATTTATTTCAGTATTTCATGATCTACATTATTATGTTAACTTATTCATTTTGTTAACAACTACATTTACATCGAAAAAAAAAAATATCTGTATGTGTTGACCTGGCTTGATTAAAACATTTCACACATCCGAAAATATTTTGTGACTTATATCTCCTAATTCTGTCTAGGTCGCTATTCAAAATGTCATTAAGCTTTCAAGCTACTTCCAGAATAAATAAAGTATCTATCTATCCATAAAAGTCATCTGTACACTCAAGCTAATGACATTTCATTTCCACACATTATTCTTGGGGGGGGGGGGGGGGGGGGAAATAGTTTCGTTACTCTGTTAATTATTTTGTAATGTAAAAATTCTTATTTTTAAGTGAATGCCTACGTTTTAATTTGTGTAAATTCAGATGGTGTAAGATTGGACGTGTGGCTGACATTAAACCGCTCTAATGTTGACTAGACCGAGCCAAGTTAAAACCCGTGAGGCTAAACATGGTGACAACAAAACGATTACCAAAGAAAGCTTTCAATTTAGGTGAAAAAAACTCAATCTAGAATTGATGCATATAATAAGTCTACTAGATATCAAGAACTCTAGTAGTACAAGATTTACTGCTTAAACTTAAGGGGATTGCTGCAATTCATTGCAAACAAAAAAATGTATTTTGTTCTATTTCATTGATATGGAAATAGACTAGAAAAAAAATGTATTTTGTTATGTTTCATTGATATGGAAAAAGTTTAGACAAAAATTATTTTGTTCTATTTCATTGATATGGAAATAGTCTAGAAAAAAAATGTATTTTGTTCTATTTCAATTTCTATTGCTCTACTTTCAACAATATCCCAAAAATGGTGGCAATTCATCTTCGTACCAGTATCATGGAATCAAGTCTCCTTTATTTCCGATAGTTACTTGTACGTTTGATTTGAAATAAGATTTTAATGTATCTTATCTTATCTTGTATAATGCAAACGTTACTTCAAAATTGAAGATGCTTACGTCCTACGCTTCATGCATTTAGTCATGACCTAAATTCTGCCAAGTCACTGGTTTTCCTGGCTAGCTCAGACAATCCCTTCCATGATGTAATAGCACTATAGGGAAGAAGGAGCATTTGTACAAAATTTGTCCTAGCCTATGGAACGAGGAATGTGCCTTTAACATTGAAAGTCTCACGTTTACTCTCGCTTAAAACATCAGAGCCTAGCCAACTGGATTCTGAAGGTGCTGCACACAGATTGAAACAAGTCATGGTCTTCTTACGTTGTCAACGTTTCCAAAGAATGCAAGACATTTGGCGCGGGTTTGTCAAAATGTATTCACGCAAATCTATGAAATAAAACCATTTCCTGTTTGTTTTCTTTGAGAAAATGTTTCAAAAATGCTAGATCGAAATAATTAAAGTCTGTTGATGTTAATCATCTTATGTACATTTAAATAGAATGATTACCTAGATCTTTCTAGATTATGTATCTAAAAATTGCAAATTAATAATTATGAGACGAGAGTTCTGTTTTTTTTTGTTCCCACGTTCAAGGACTAGATCTAGATCTAAACATTCTATGTTACATAGGTTAGGAATGAAAAAAAAAACCAACTTTACTTCTTATAACTACTTTACAAAATAAAGCCTTGTTTCAACTATTTTAAAAATTTTGACATTTTTTGTAGTGCTCAAAGATCTCCATGTCCAGTCTAGATATAATATATATAGGTCTGTGGTCGGTATTTTGTGTCATTGTTTTTTTTAAATGAACAGTAAAAGAAACGGCATGTGATAGAAACTATGGCAGACGACAATATGTGTGTGTGTGTGTGTGTGTAAACTGACAGGCCCAATACCGGGGAGATCCTGACCGCAGCAAAAAATGTCTAACTTTTGTTTTTGGCGGACTATGCACTCGCTTGTTGCTCATCTGGGAAGTTAACACTTGTGGAGTGTTGAGCTTTGAAACAATACATCACAAAGTGGTTCAACAGTGTCACGGACAAGTTGCGGGTATAGAACAATAGGAAACTGTAGTAACAATTAATTATACAAATGAGTTTTAAATTGGCTTTTTTTTTGGGGGGGGGAACTTATGCTGGTAGATATAAAATTATCTATGACCTATATAAATGTAACGGATATTACATGACTGAACAGAAGATGGTATTTTTTCAACTAAGTATCAGATGATTAATTAAGAGATTCGCACATTTATCCATCTAGAGTCTAGACAGATGAGAAATAGCAATAGTTGGGTACTTTGTGTTTTAAGAAACTTAAATAAAGCTTGTCTGATAACGTGAATGACCAGCAGATGTTAGCGGACATTGATAGATATGAACATTGATGTTTAGATGTGGACATTGATGTTTAGATGTGGACATTGGTATTTAGATGTGGACATTGATGTTTAGATGTGGACATTAAGGCAGCACCTTTTTTCACAAATACTTAAATATATCAGTAAATAAGTGGACCGACTGATCAACAAACAGACCGAGACAGACATTATGTTGAGAAGATGGACAGATGGAAAGACAGCTAGCTAACGAGATAGATAGATAGACAGACAGACAGACAGACAGACAGATAGATAGATAGATAGATAGATAGATAGATAGATAGATAGATAGATAGATAGATAGATAGATAGATAGATAGATAGATAGATAGATAGGTAGGTAGGTAGGTAGGTAGGTAGATAGATCTAGATAGATAGATAGATATAGATCTAGATAGATAGATAGTTAGATAGTTAGATAGATAGATAGATAGATAGATAGAGAAAGATAGATAGAGAAAGATAGATAGATAGATAGATAGAGAAAGATAGATACATAGATAGATAGATAGAGAAAGATAGATACATAGATAGATAGATAGACCCAAATATATTTATTTTCTCCTATTTCCGAGCTTTGAATTAGTTTATTTTGATACTGAACCAAATCACAAGTGAACGTACACATATTTTTTTCAATTTCATTTTGATTCGACTTTGTAGTTCCACCCTGACTTATGCTAGATTACATTTAAAAGTAACGTTTTTTACCACCTGTCTGGAAACCATTACATTACACTTTATCTACATTAAGTATAAAGAGGAATTGATATCGCCAATAATTTCAAACCTGTCAGTTCTCATGTATCATGACGCTATCCAATAATGAAATATCGTTGCACAATATCAATTTGTATCAACTCCTTGATTGAAATTCACACGTAACATACGACACAGCGTAAGAAGACAATAGAGTTAGGAATAACAAAAAAACGCGATGGCTTCCTTTGAGATCTTCTTGTTTTTCTTGTATAATATCCAATTTTTTTTTGTTTTTATCAGATCTCTGTGAAAATAAATGCCACCAAGCCCCTGTCGATGATGTACTGGGGGCTTTGTGATGGTATGCTCCACTCCGATGGTAGAAACAACTAGGCTTCTAAATGAGCAGTTTGAATGCACATAAATGGGTAAGAGTGGTTGGGGGGGGGGGCTGTGGGTGGTTGTCACATGTTGAGTTCAAAAGAGAAGAGAACGGTGTGGTTGGAGGGGGAGGGGGGGGACAGTTTGTACAGCAGTCATGACCAGCCAGGGAACGTCGCACCACACTCTCGTGGCAGTGCGCGCTACTCGTGAGACAAATCTTATTCGCGGTGTCCTCCCCTTGCGTTGCTCACATACATAGATCTATATTCTCTCCCCTTTTTAAGCTCTAACGCGAGAAACCAGCAGTTGCCTTTTTTAACTAACCTTTCTTAGCAGGTCTCGCTTTCACAACAAGGTTGGGTAACGCATACATAGATATACAATGGAGGTGCTGACATAACCAGGTGAAAAGTAAACTGTTTGATTCGTTAAATACTGTAATAAAGAGGCGGGTGTACTTCTTTCGTCAGCATGGTAGAATCCTGTTTAAACTAGATCAAATGTAGAAGTGAAAATATCTCGTTTTCAGAACTAGATGCTTTCGAGGACATACAAGATTTGAACTACGCCTAACACAACACAAGAGAAAATTGCCGTGGTGCAGATGAAATTATATAGCGTGTTGGTAGAGAAAAAAAAAAGAGTGTTATAAGCCATGATGGCGAAAACATGGCTAAATCTTTAAAAAAGGTACATATTTTATATTTATGTATAAAAATATTTCTTGTGGGGGGTGGGCATTAAATAGATGTGTGTGTTTATGCGTGCGTTAAGTGTGTGTGTAAGCGTGTGTGTGATATGTGTGTGTGTGTTTCTGTGTAAGTGTTTGTGTAATGTAAGTGTGTGTGTATGTATGTTTAAATGTATTTATGTGTGTTAAGAGCGTGTAAGCATCTGTGTAATAAGTGTGTGTCTACGTTTGTGTATAAGTGTATATTAGTGTGCTTGTGTGAGTAAGTGCGTGTGTATCTGTGTATTGTGTTCGTGTGAAAAATGTGTGTATAAGTGTGTGTCTTTGTGGGTAAGTGTCTTTGTGTTTGTAAGTGTGTGTATGTGTGTTTAAATGTTTGACTGTTAAGTGTGTGTGTGTGAGTGTGATTGTGTTTTTTTCTATCTCGGATGGTTGTCTAATTGCTTGAAAAAAAAATCAGTAGTATGGCGAATGTTGTAACAGATTGAGTACCATGAGCAAGTTCAACCCATTCGAATCAAATCAGACTGTTTGAAAGTATGCTTAATTCTGAGAGATCAGAAGGCTGTGTACATATCTGGACATCTTCCTCACAAGACATTCAGAGAATAACATAGCACTTAGAACTGATAACTACAGGATAATTCAACTTCTCACAAGACAATATTATTGATAACTTCAGGATAATACATGGTTTCACTATTGGACATTCCAACTGTTAACTAGTACATACGTCCTTTTGTTGGAGAAAGATACAAAGGCGAGTAACTGTCACCTAAACCAGTAAGTTTCGGACAGGACAGGCTCATTAGCCATGGCTGGCTACCCACCTAGGAGATGGAAAACTCTGAATTCAAACCTCCGCTGCCTTGCTGCTATACCCAATCATGGGAAAGGTTTCGGGAGTCAACCATGAGAAAAAAATCTGATGCCGGTGACCCTTAGGCAGTTTGCACCACTCAGTGCTACACCCTGGCAGACCCTGCGACGCCGCTAACCCCAAACTGTATTGCTACTTGTCATTCCTATGGATGTATCAGCTGCATTGAGAGGGGGGGGGGGGGAGAATGTTGTGTGGGCAACATCGTTCCTACCAATGCTTATGCCCAGGCATTCATCCAATGTCCATGAAAAGGACGTTACTCAAGGAGGCAACGTGAACTTTTCACTGTAGTCACTATATGACATTGGAGGCGCGGTGGCTGAGCGGTAAAGCGCTTAGCTTCAGAACCGGGGACCGGGGTTTGAATCCTGGTGAAGACTGGGATTTTTAATTTCGGGATCTTCCGGCGCCTCTGAGCCCATCCAGCTCTAATGGGTACCTGACATTAGTTAGGGAAAAGTAAAGGCGGTTGGTCGTTGAGCTGGCCACATGACACCCTTGTTAACCGTAGGCCACAGAAACAGATGACCTTACATCATCTGCCCTATAGACCACAAGGTCTGAAAGGGGAACTTTACTTTTTTCTTTACTATATGACATTGATATAACTGGTTACTACTGGATAAGACATCGTTTCTCAATAGGACATTATATATGTCAACTTTAAAATAAAGCACGTTTCTGTGTTTACACTTTAATACATAATCACACTACTTACACTAACAGCATTTCATATATTCACAATAGAGCACCACACGTATCTAATTTAGATGTCATTACATTTACTCACTAGATGTCACTATATCAATTATAATATTAAAGCGCGGACTAAAGAAAAACACTTTGCTGAAACACTAATTATTTTATCTGGGCAGTTACATATTTGCAGTACACCACTGTGCTAATTTGATGAATGATAATTTGATCTATATCTAAAATTGTTTACTGCTTTCTTCAACGACAGCTTGAATAATGAAGAATTATGCATTAAAGCCTGATACGGTAGAAAACGGGTACTGGACAAGAGATGACATCATCAAAGCACTAAGCCTAAAATAATATCTGCACATAGTTTTTGTTTCGTTCTGTCTATAACTTGTTACATCGGAACGTTTTCGCTAATAGAATTTCTAGTTTTTAGAATGCAGTGAAAATGTTTTATTACATATTAATTTGATTGCTAGGCGTAGATAGCCTTTTTTTTTAAATACTGGAGGTGGCAAGGGACGCAATCATTTACATCTATTGGCCATTAGCTGTTTCAACATTGACTCGGCCGGAGATCAAAGTGCACCAAATGTATTTACAAACTAATAATGCAGAGTTATCACGCCTTACCGACGCGAGACAAAATAAATTATCTGAAATTACGCGTGTTAGTGAGATCGAGAAACCCAATTGTCCATATTTAATTAGGTGTCTATATTGATGGCACATTCGTGATGAAAATATGATTAGATATTAATGGAGAGACATTATGTCCCGAAATTTGTTTGAGGCTTTTGGCCAGCATAACGACCAGCCACCTTTACTTTCCCCAACTAAAGTCCTCGTTTTAAAAGTTGTTTTCCTCACAAAAACCAACAAAGAATTTAACACCAAACAAAATTTACGTTTGCATATTTATTGTCCTTGAGCTAACTACAATTTTTTAGTTCCAGACGAATATGTGATGACCACGGACCTACTTAATTTCTTCTTGTGCATCAGTAGCGCCACCAATCTCCGGTTCATAGTTCGTTGTTTTGTTTTGGACCAGACTTATACATCTAATACATTTCTATGAATCAAAGGTGAGTTGAAACCTTTATGGAGAAAATGTCAGTGAGCATTACACCTGCAGGGAACTTTCGATAAATGAATCACTGTTGCATTGTTTTCACTTGCGGGCTGAAAGGTAAGGTCTACCTTCCCCAGCCCCCCCCCACACACACACACACATGCAGACACCAGCATATAACCTTGACATTAGATGGGAGACATTTCCATAGGTATTTTGTTTTTCTTTTACCTGTAGAACGTAATACAAGCTTGTATGAGTTGCAATACTGTTGCCACTGCATATAATGCTGATGTACAATTTGTAACAGATATTGGTGATTTTTTTTTAACTCGTGTTTTTCAATATAAAACTTTAGTAACATAATGATGAGCTAAATTTCATAACTATAGTAACACAGCATTCCTCACCATCATCAAATTCCACTTCAGTGAGGGCTTAAGAGGCTCAATTCCTCTCTTGCAAAAGCCCTGGACAGAAACCCTGTTGTTAAATGTTATGAATGTATATCATCATACAGGTCGAGAAAGTGTGTTTCTCAGACCTGTCGAGACGGAGGTCAGCAAGTCTGGGGCAGTCAAACAGAATGTGAGATACGGTTTCCTCTTCCTACCCTCATTTTGCCCGAACCTTGCGAAATATGAGCCAACAGGTCAGTGGCCCATCTTGGACTGTGCTATAATAGCTTATTATTCAGTCCTGGGCAACCTACACCATGGGAGAAGAGGTCAGAGCTCCTCATGTAATTCCAGACTTCACGGGTGTTTAGGGACTTGTCCCAGCTTTCAAACCATTTTTTCCATTTCAATTTTTTTTTATTGTTGCCAGAGGTCACGGCCTGCTCTGTAGGGTATGTTAGTCCTCCCAAGGAGTCTACACCTATGAGAATCGTAACCACTGCTTTAGAACCCTAACTGTAGAAATCTCTCGGTAGTGAGACCAAGTACCAAGTAAATAAAAAATTGTCTCTATACTAGCACTTCTTCCCGGCTATAAGTGGGGTAGAAAAATACATTCTTACATGAAAAGAATGATATTGTAAAAACAAAAAATCAACTTTGAGGTAGAGAAGTTACGTTTGGACTTTGATTCATTTCTTGCTATATTACTATCTTCATGATCCACATTCTTCCCGCCCTGCAATCTATCCTGACAGAGAGGTACATTTTTTGTTTTACATTCTATTTCTTCCCCTTGTGTGTATAAACTGTCTTTTCTACCTTAACACTTTCATAACTCCAGACATGCGCATTGAGAAAGCTAAAAGTTAAACAAAAACATCTGGTAAAAATATTTATTACGTCAAAGTTGACCGCAAGTACACGACTGATTCAAACCAATTGACACAATTTACACTAAATATAAGCTTTGCTTTTTTAAAAAACATTTCGTTAATGTATTTTTTTTTTGTTTATAGATCTAGACTAACAACAATAAATGCCGGCATTTGAAAATATTTTTATCAATTTTAATTTTATTGCGCAATTTTCCTGTTTTAACATGCTAAGTGCGCTATGGTTCAATCGCTTTTGTGGAGCGGGGGTGGAAGGAGTGGCTATCTGAGAGAAGGGTTCAAAGGTAATTGAAAAGAAAAATTTACTCACGTCTGAATTCCATTTCAAGCTCCATGGCCTCAATCGTGGAGGGCCACTTGTTACCCATTGTACTATCCAATGTCTTATAAAACTATAAAGTTTTATTGTCATCTATTGTTAGTTTTGAATTTCTAGACGATGACCTAATCCTTTATACATGACTTATCTCCCATTAGATTTGTTTTCTCTCTATGAAATTTATTAAACACAATTCATTTATTACGACTAATTATTACAATAATTGGTCAACTTTTCTTTGACTCTTGTGTTGTAATCGACAATGAATAATTCTGCCACGTTTGCACGTGATCCGAGAATGGGAAGTGGAAAACTAGCGTGAACAAGATTTCAACCAGACAGACGGAGTGAATTACTATATACCTTGTAAAGACATTGTCCAAATTGAGCAAATGTCCAATATGTATATAACGTTTAACTACTGCGTTCATTCTTCAGAATTTCGTATTTATTTTGGCTAAGACTAAACAGTTTAAAAAGACACTACATTTAAAATCACGCCGTAATTGACAGTCCGTAATAGCAGCTAAGTGTTCCACACTTGTATTTACTTTATACAATTTATAAAATTTATTTCCCGTTCTTAAATAAAAGTGTACTTTAAAAACTATTTTTTTTTGTAAACTATATTTATTTATCTAACTTTTATTTTTTTATTTTTTTTTTACCACAGGGAATATTTCGTATTAAGACGGATCGGAAACTTTACTTTAATGCCCTATAACTCAGAAGTAAGCGATTTTTCTATAGTTTTTTTTCTAAGTTTTTCTATACTTTTATCTGGAATAATTTTTTGTTTAAAACTTTTAAATCACATTTGATGATTTCTATCTTCAAGTGAATATGTTTAGTCTCTAGATCTTTTCTTTTTCCCGGTGTCTCGCTTTGTTATTAAACCTTTATTTTCGTGTTTCAAAAGCTTTTCTCATCCTTAATGACCACTTAAGACTAAAGCAAATCAAACATCACTCTGGGTTCTCATCGTCACGTGTCAAACCATCAGTACTAACGATTTCATTGCAGATTTCCTAGCAGTCACAGATGACATCCTTCAGGTCTGGAGCGCTCGCGATATGAAGTCATTCGTGGAAGCGTGATGCTCGATGCTGGGCGCTTGAGTAAACACCACGCTATGCTCGATGACGGGCACCGAGTCTAAACGAGAAATCAATATTAGTGTTGGTTAATGAAGATAAATATTTGTTCGTTTTACAGACAGTAAAAATGGGGAAAAGCGAATTTCTTGATACCGATACCGATATAGTTTAAGATCAATAAGTCACAGTGTCTCATTCATGGAGTTTAACTCAATAATTAGTAAAGTCTATAATGTAGCCAGGGTCGGATGAAAGACAATGTGGCCTCACAGGGAATATAATTTGCATTTCTATTGAAGCTTGAAGAGGTGTAGAAGAAATCCTTCACAGGATCCGGCACTGTATTTAACAATAAATTCTGTTGTTTCCAAGCAGTGAAGTCCTAAAGTAGCTTTCTTAAGTCGTTTGCCAACATTATTGATAGACATTTCACTACGAGAGACAGTCGAAAGGGAAGCAAAAGAAAGAAATAATCTCTGTATATAGTAAGATCATTTGATTTGACTAATTGCACTCAATTTGATAACAGAAAGGGTATTAGGCTTTAAGGCAAGATCTTTTTAAAAATCTATCAAAGCTATGTTTGAAAAGCAAAAGATGAATTTACCCAAGAATCAGTTTAGGAAAATATTGAACGCGATTTAGATCTGATCGCTTATAGATTGGTTGTTTTTAATACATCCTTCAGCTTCTTATTTGTATTTAGCAGCTCAATCCTCAGTGTCAATTGATAAGTTTCTTTTTACCAAATATGTCAGAAAGAATACAATATATAGGATAATAAATTATTGACAAAGTCAAATCTGAAGTCGGATATTATGAAGCCAATCTAAGGCTCCAGGGATCGCATCTTGAGCTTTCAGGAATTAGCAGAAGCTTGCTATTTTGTTTCTTTTAAGAGTTATTGAAGATTTAATTTTTTTCTTCAATTTTTTTTCTAAGTATCTTCATTTTGTTTTTCTTTCTTAATATCATTACATTCAAAAGATAAAGCTTAAGACATGATGTTAATACTGATGTTTATATGGAAGTTTTTATAACTGCCTACTTCCAACATTGTAATACTTCACCATCACTTGGACTTAATGCATTGATAAAGAATTCGTTCGAATCCTAGATGAGTTTGGAACATTCCCTTTTGGGATTTTTGAACGCTTTTGAGATTAGAAAAAGCTTATAAGGCCAAAAAGCTTATAAAAAAGCTTTTGGTCGTTGTAAACCATCGTTCAGAAATGGGTGACATTTCAATCTGCCCAATAGACTATACATTCGTGGATTATTATAGGATAGATATGTTCAAGGATAGATCCATGACCTGGCCTATCACATAGAAGACGCCAACTAGACGACTCAACAATTGAAATACATGATCTTTAGTCACAACAAAGCTCTGACCTCACGCACTAATTAGTTTTGTTAGCGGAGCTTTTCTCAGAATATGATGGCAGTGTGCCGTCTCACTGATTACAGTGGTGCTGGGAGCTGGGTGGTGATCTGGTGACTCAGGTCTGTATTGTATCTCCGAAGGTTACAGAAGCCAGTCATTACGAGATATTATCTCCCTTTGGCCACCTCTACAGACATTTCTGTAACTAACAAGGGGAGTGTACTCTATGAGTGAAACCAATTAAGGGAAACACGCAACAGTGTTCCGTTATACGGTACTGAAGGTCACTAGATCTAGACGTTAGCAAACAGTTGTCAAGGAAATACCAAGAGTCCAGTATTTTATGGGCAGTCCAAAGAATGTGGTGTTGGAACTAGAACTGGTTTTCTGTAAAAATAAATAAATATTTGTAAAGATATAATAAAAAATAAATCTCGACTATATGCATAAAAAGTATATAAGATTTCTATAGAATGGTCAATCTGCCATGTAGATATTTGTCACTCAAAAAAGAGTTTTTGCTTTCTTTTGCGTCCAGAAGTAACTTTTTTTCAATCATTATTTAGCATTACACAATGTTTGACTTATTTTCCTACATGGCGAGTCACAGATAAATTTAACAAAGCCAACAAAGGGAGTTTGTGCTTTCACATACAAACTTATAGATGGGCCCTGTGGGCCCATATATCTGGTAAGCTAAGCATTCAAAGGGTAGGGTTTAATTTTTTGGGCTTGACAAATACGAACGAAAAATTCGATTATTTTAGCGTTTTTCGTTTCCGACAGATTATTTATTTAGAGATATTATTTATAAAAATAGACAGATATTTTGATAGATAGCATGGGCGTAGCCAGGATTTTGTTTTCGGGGTGGGGGGGGTTTCCTCCTCCCCCGCAAAAAAATGTGTGTGTTAGTGCTTGCGTGTGTGTACACACATAATTAATTTATTACATTCTGACCCTACATTCTTTCGGAAGACGTTTATTGTACTCTAGAATAGGTTCTTTCTGGAGTTAGTGGAAAAATTCTTCTAGACTCCCCGCCATTGCCAACAAAGGGGGTCTGGGGGAGCGCTGTGAGTTCCCACAGCGCAAGGCGGAGCCCCGCCGCCAAGCGCTATTTCCAGTATTGAAAGCTAACAAAATGCACATTCTGAGATATTTACAGTGCATTATCCTGCTATTAAAAAGGTTTATTTCAAAAACCTTATGTGCTATTCTTACTGACTTTAGATCCTCCCGCGTCGTTCGGCGCATTGGGCGGCAAGCTACTTTCACATAAATCTGTCATTGGCAATGTCTGAAGCCTCTTCCCACCTGCTTTGAGGACCTCCATGAAAGTGTGGCGCCAAGTTGTTCTAGGATGTCCATGTTTGCGCTTTCTTTGTAATGTCTTTTATGTCATCGCAACTCTTATTATGCGTAATTCATTTTGTTTGATAACATGTCCTGCAAACGTCATGCGACGCTCTGTCGCAACCTAACTAAGGGGTCGACTCCCAGTTCGGCATAACATTTCCTTGATTGAGACCCGATCTCTATAATTGACTCTTAAAATCCGTCTTAGCAATCTTTGCTGAGCCACATTTAATGTCTTCAATTTCTTCAGATGACTATTCACTGCATTTTATTAATGGAGCCCAGCCACTGGTAGAAATCTGTAACCTCTCTTGGAATTAGGTGACTGAAGTTTGCTTTAGAATTTATATCGAAAAGGGAAGTTTTATCGTCAAAATCATTGGGGGGGGGGGTAAACTAAAAACTCTGAGGAGTTTGTTAGTTTTTTAATTCAAAACCCCCTTAGCTACGCTCATATAATTTGGTGACTGTAGTTTGCTTTAGAATAAAATTAAAGAGATAGTTTTTCAACCTTAAATTTAAACTCAAATTTATCAGGAGGGGTTTTAAACATTAAAAAAAACCTCTGGAGGAGGGGTTTAAACTCAACATTCCCCTTAGCTTGGCTACGCTCATAGAATTTTGAGATTGTAATATGCTTTTTTTTAATATTGAAAATGTATTTTTTTAGCTTCAAACACCGCTGAATGGGAGTTTAAACTCAAAACCCCTTTGGCAACGCTCATAGATTTTTCAGTAAGTAATTTGCTTTCTTTATATTGAAGAGGTATATTTTGAGCTTCAAACCCCGCTAAAGAGTGGTTTAAACTCAAAACCCCTTATGGCTATGATCGTAGGATTTCGAGTGTGTAATTTGCTTTTGGTTATATTAAAGAGGTATTTTTTTTAGCTATAAACCCCGCTAGATAGGGGTTTAAACTCAAAACTCCTATGGCTACGATTATAGCATTTTGAGTGTGTAATTTGCTTTTTTTTAATATTGAATAGGTATTTTTTTTAGATTCAAACCCCGCTGGAGGGTGCTTTAAACTCAAAACCCCTTTGGCTACGCTCATAGGTTTTTGAAGAGGTGATTTTTAGCTCTAAACCACGTGGAGGGGGGTTTTAAACCCAAAACCCCTCTTGGCTACTCTCATAAATCTGGTAACTGATGTATGGATAGTCTTATATTGAAGAGGTTTTTTTATGTAAATCTTCCTTAACTATGCTCTGAGAATTTGTTGATCATTGTTTGAATTCTTTTTTTTTTGGGTTTTGTTTGATAGAAGAGGGGGATTTGACTGCGAAACCCCTGGTAGGGGTTTTTAAACTCTAAACCCCTTGGTTGCGCTGGGACAAGTGATGGTTTAGTACTAAAATCTCACCTAAAATAAACAGAATCAAAGCAAAATATCGTCACTAAATTGCGATCCCCCCTGAGGGGGGAGATTTTATTTCGGGGTGTGGGGGGGTAGACCCTAAATACTCCTGGCTACGCCCATGATAGATAGATAGATAGATAGATAGATAGATAGATAGATAGATAGATAGATAGATAGATTGATAGATAAAAAGAAAAAAGATAAATAGATAGATGCTATGATGTTAACCCAACGTGATCTACTACGTAAGCGTAACATTACACATCAAGTTTTAGAATAGAATAGCTCGAACTGAAAAACAACTCCCTACTGTAATTCATTCTTTGCTGTCAAGAAAAACGCAATTTAAAAACAAACAATAAGATCCCTAGATCAACTTATATCAAACTTTTCAATTTGTTTTAAGCATTAAAACTATTATTACATTTGGCATTGCTATTCTACAAAACGGTAGATCTCTATCTAGCTTAATTTGAGAACAAGATTTTTTACAATAACAAAGTAAGTACAAACGGAATAACACATAGGCTTACTAGAGCTCAGTTATTTAGTAGACAGAGAAAGGGTGATCAACAGTGTCATTCTGTTTCCTGTTCTCTTACACGGAACTCACTTACCTAGAGTTAATTTGTAGGTCAGTGAAAGTTTAGTATTGAAAATAAATGAGGAAGTAAGCGTAGAAAGTGTAATGGAATTAGAACTTAAAACTAGTATATTATACAGATTGGAGGCCATGTTTATATTTATTTATTTAAAATCTAAAAACCTTACTATAATTCATAATACTAACATTTCCCAAGGGAGACATTACTTTCAAAATTCTACATCCTATTCACTTTCATGACTTTGTCCCAGTAAAGGGTATAAGAAATGTATCTGTCTGTTTTTCTGAAAGATTTATTTCAATACATCTACAAGGAAATTAAATGTCAGCCATCCCCCCCCCCCCAGTCTCTATCTCTCTCTCTCTCTCTCTCTCTCTCTCTCTCTCTCTCTCTCTCTCTCTCTCTCTCTCTCTCTTCCATTCATTCTAAAATGAGACAAGGTCTGCCTAGAAGTCTGGTGTCTTTCTGAGGTGTTCATCATGGCCCATAGTTTGTTGGAACGGTCATAGATTGGTTGGAAGATTGTAGATTAGGTGGAAGATCGTAGATGGGTTGGAAAATTGTATATTAGGTGGAGGATTGTAGATTGGTTGGAAGTTTGTAGCTTAGATGGAAGATCGAAGATTGGTGGTAAGATATTGGATTGTTAAGAAGATCATAGATTGGTGGAAAGATATGTTAGTGGGCCGATCGAACATTGGAAAAAAAATTCGGTGCTTGTACGATACTAAAGATGATCAATTCAAAATGTGTGAAATTTTATAGGCTAGAGTTCAAGCGCAATTAACATCAAGCTGTTTCTTCTCTTGTTTTTATGATAATCTCTACAAGTTTGAACCACACTTTGTCTGCTGCACATTCTCTCCCACTTAGACCACGTCTCTCTGAGCGAGTTGTTTAAATAACGTGACCGAATCATCAACAGACTTCAGCAGCTAACCAGAACCAAATGTTTGGACCTAAACACAGGCAAGTGAGCTGATGATGGACAAGGAAAACATGAACGCCATGTTCGTCATATAGCTCTTTCCAGACATCTGAGCAGGATGACTGTGAAGGATAGACATAACAGGCTGGACACATCCTGCCAACTATTCTTCATAATTGTTGCTTAATGTGAAATACATCTGCCATCTATGAGTGCATTTTCGTTCCTGATGGCTATAAGACTAATTTTTATTCTTTGTAACGGGGGCGTAGCTAGGAATTTTTCATCATTTGGAGACCCGGAGGGCTTGACCTCTTTAGGGGCCCCTGCATTTTGTGTAATATTTAATGTAAAAAAACACCCATTAGGGCCCCCCCTCTCAAGGTGGGCCCTGGGGGATTTACAAATTCTCCCCCATTATCCCCCCAACCTAGCTACACCACTGCGTTGCAACTATATTTGTATTCATAATTTTGAAGATAAATTTTAAAGTAAACTCTTCTTGGTATGCAGGTCTATTATAAAAATATGGTTTACATTCTTTAAGAGATAACATACATCAGCAAGGTAGAAGAAAGGGGGAAACGAATATAAGAAGTAGATCTTGAACTTCAAGAGAGATTTTGAAATAAAACAAAGGAATGAAACAGGGTCAGCAACAGAAACTAATTTGTTCTACAGCAAAAGAGCTTAGATTTTACAGTGCTAAAATATGTAAAAAAAAAATAAATAAATAACTAATCATACATTTTAAAATATATAGCAAATTAACACTATACACACCGGCAGTGCCGAAAAACTATAGTTATCTGCCATCGATGAAAATCTCCAATAATTGGCGCTAAATAGAAATTGGGGGTGGGGGACAATAGTGGCGATGTTCTAGGGCCGATATTCAAGCAGCGTTTTGTAGCGGCAATTTTGTAATCAAGCAGTGAAAACAATATGATGATGTATGATTGTCATGACATTAGTAAGCGAAGCATGGCCTATGAAATAAGATCTTTTATTCAATCAGGATGCTCAGCTAGGACGGTTTATTTTTAGGAGTAAGCATTTGTATGCACCTTATTGTTAGTACTGGAGGCGAGGTGGCTGAGCGGTAAAGGGCTTGGCTTCCGAACCTGTAGTCCCGGAGTCGAATCCTGGTAAAGGCTGGGATTTTTAATTTCGGGATCTTTGGGCGCCTATGAGTCCACCCAGGTGTAATGGGTACCTGACAATAGTTGGGGAAAACCAAAGGAGGTTGGTCGCGGTGCTGGCCACGTGACACCTTAGATAACCGTATGAGACAGAAATAGATGATCTTTATATCATATGCCCTGAAGACCACAACATCTGAAAGGGGAACTTTACTTTTATTTGTACTCTTGTTGTTACTCCTCAATGATTCAGACACACTAGATTTAAGACACCGCGAGACATGTACTCTAGTTTTATATCTTTATATCTTTTATATCCGGTACAGAATTGTGGATAGAGACATCATAAATCTGGTTTCAAAAGGGCTGATCTTATGAGCTATAAAATTCAGGGCGTTTGCTACGCTAAGGCATATTTTCTTCACACGGATAACTTAAATGGTTGGCTTTTTATTTTATTTTGCGTTTAGTGAATGTAAATTAGAATGATTCTGTTGTTCATTTTGTAAGGAAGGAATTCGTTTGAATTTTTAAAATTTTAGCTAAACGTCGGGCAAAAGAAGAATTTCTTCACTCATTGTAGCCATTTCTTCCATCTCGATGGTTCTGACCTAAAAATAAATCAAAACATCCGTTGTTTACTCTGCTGTTTTATTGCCACTGCATATTATGGAATTCAGTCCTTATAATGTTAATGTTTAATCACACAGTGAGCTTGTATTTTTTTGGTGAAAACAGTGCAACATTGACCTTTCTGTACGGCGGCCTTGACATTGCTTATGTCGTCTATTTATTTCCAAATCTCTGTCTTCATCTTTTCACTTCTTCTTAACGTTTTTTCTTGTTTCATTATGTCGCCACCACATTTCTTCATTTTATCTTCTTCATCTCTCTAACTCTATGGCAGACCTTCTGATTTTACAATTACTTTAATAAACTTGTCCATTGTTCATCGGATCAAAACAAAAAATCTGGGTGGACACGGACCTCGAAAACAGCTCTAACGATTTTCCCATAAATTTGACACTTTAGGTATATCTTAAGGAGAACAATGACTTGCCAATTGGCTTCCCAGGTAAACGACAGTTATAATTTTTCAAAAATAAGAATGGAGATGTTGATATAAAGAATTTGCGCTCTTTCTTTCCAATAATGGCAGAGACTGTTTTTATTAAACGTCTCTTTCCAAAAGTGTTGTGACCCAGTTGAAATGTTTCATGTGTAATTCTTTTGTTCTTTTGATTTATAAATGATTTATATTATAAAGCTTATATCCCTCTGTCTGGTAGAAAGTGTGTACACGCGCTATTTCTCCTACACCGATCAAGTAGATATTTTGAACAATTACTTTTTGCACCTAACAAAACATGAATCAATAAACAAAAAATACCCAATCAGTCAATTATTGGTAATTAATTATTATTTTGTTTGATGTCGAATAAGGGAAATAACTTTATTGGTAGATATAGTTTTGAGGACTGAGCTGTCACAGTCTCAGTTGACATTGCCTGATCTAATGCACATATAACATGTTACAAAGATATATTTGAAACCAGCCTGACATTACCCGCGGCCTTCGGGTCTAAGTTTGTGTTTACTAATCTAGTGGATTGGATTTAAATGTATGTTAAACGTAGCTAATGATCCTTTCCAGTTTTTTTTCTTTCGCTACGAAAATAAAATTAGTTTTGCGAAAATGGGTTTAACGGATCCGATACATACATATCTATTAAAAACGAAAAGAGCGATAGTTTTGTTAAATGAATAAAGTAAACAATTAAACGAAATAATTTTTAGTACGCGATTCATGAATGAATATAGATCTAGGCCTATCTCAACTCGACTTCGCAGCTTTCGTAAACGAATGCTGTCTATTAAAAATGATTTAGAAAACCAAATTTGAATGTTTATTTGATCAAAATATGAAATGAATGGACTATAATTAGTATGTTCATGTGTTAAAGTATAAAACTATCTGTGCGAAGAGAAGTTTTATCATCTTAGAGTTGAATTAGAGTTTTAGATCTAGGCATGGGATTATAAAGTAAACAATTAAACGAATTAATTTTTAGTACGCGATTCATTACGGTATTGTCTAATGAAAGAATGTTCGTCAGGATAACTGTAGTCATAGATATAAGGAACTAATTAATGCAAAAAATGCTTTTGAAACACAAAATTGAAGGTTAATTTTATTATATAATGAAATCAATGGATCTTCTTTTGTATTTTCATGTGTCAAAATAAAAAACTATCTGCGCAAAGTGTATTTCTTAAAATTAGATCTAGGTCTAAATCCTTTCGATCTTCTCTCATGTCAACATTGTAGACATGGCCTGGATCCATAAAATACTATAGCTGTAATAGAGTCGGACAACTTTATTTTTTTTGAGGGTCTTAAGTTTGTTTTAGGGCTACAATACATACACTAAGGTCTTAGTTGGTACCCAAGAAACATTCCTGCCAAGTTTTATCAAGATTGGTCAAGCGGTTTTGATGTCTATAAGTCACATACATACACCTCACATTCTACTTTATAATATAGATAATATTGTGTACACATATACTATCACTTGATTAGCTTTATGTTTGTTGAGCTCTTGTATTTATTTCGTATTGATACATTTCTCATACTATGATCACATTTTGTGTTGTTACATTTTGACACAACACTTATTACTATTGATTACTCATCAATGGAATCTATTGGCGCCATATTCTACGTAAATGTTGATTGTATTAGTACACATGACACTTCAAAATATCATGTGTCCAAATTTTTGCATATGTGTAAATTATTTTTCATGAGTCCATTTGAACAGAACTCAGTCGTATTGGTGGAACCTGAGTATGTGACACTATTTATTGAAATGTATTTTTCATTTTTTTTCAAATGTACATAATCTTTGTAGGTTGTATAGATATGATTATGACATTGATCTTCACTGATGAATTATTTTTTCTCACATATCAGTTTTGAAGACTATTTGAGCTTAATTCATGGCTTGAAACGATATACTTGATGTTATTTAATGCAAACCATGAGTTTTTAAAAAGAATATTGTATTTAATTATTGAGAACTATTAGATCATTACTGATGGCTTGAAATATAATTGTTACTGTGTAATGTAAACTTATTTTTTAGAAGAAGATTGTATTTAATATGAGAAAACTATTGGAGCATTATTGATGGCTCAAGCAATATATTTGATATTATGTGATGATAACACTAATTTTGAGAAGAATATTGTATTGATATGAGGAAACTAATGGAGCATTATTGATGGCTCAAAGTAATATATTTGATGATGTGTGATGTAGACACTGATTTTTGAGAAGATTGTAATTCATATGAGAAAACTATTGGTGCACTATTAATGGCTCAAACTAATATATTTGATTTTTGAAAAAAACATTGTATTTAATTCATGAAGACTATTGGAGCATTATTAATGGCTCGAAGTAATATATTTAATATTGTGTAATGTAAATTGATTTTTTTGAAAGAAGATTGTAACTTATACTTATGTTAAAGCAACTTGAGTTAACAGTAAGACATATGAGCCTAATGAATATCATGATTACGAACCTTCATGCTTTATTAGTAATATGCTTAAGGCTTTGATGAATTATTAGTAATATGATGATTATGATGATTTATGAGGAATATACTTTTTTGACTTTCATGATTTAGTTTCATTGTCAAAACATTGTCATTACTTTTCCTATGCAAATCATTGAGACAACATTGATATTTATGATAGATATAGCTCACTTGCATTGATTTGTTTGAAATGACATTGTCAATATGTTTTCATTTGACCATGTAACCATTGTCAATTTTTTTTCATTTGATTATGTAACCTGATTGGATAAACTAAGTATATTTGTATACGAGCATTTTTCATGGCTGCTCATTCTGTTGTAAAATTAATATTGAAAGCATTCTATTGATAAATTGAGAATGTACTTTAAAATTTTGTGTAAAGAAGAAACACTTGCTTTTTAAGTAATGTTGACAACTATGAGTACTGTCTACACAGACAGATATTGGTCTCATCAAATTTTTTGATCGCATGATAAAACATGTGCAAGAGATTGTAGAACACATTGTACATTTGTATATATTATTTTTCTCTCAAAAGCTGTGACTATACACATAATTGTTTTGATATTTTGAAATATTTTTTAAAAATCTTTTTTGAGGGAAAGGGCGTAATGTCACAGTCTCAGTTGACATTGCCTGATCTAATGTTCACGTCATGTTCCGAGTTTAAAAGACAAGTGGAATTTCTCATGTAGAAAACAGGAAGTAGAATGAATAAAGTTGACTTTGAGTTCAGTCAAGTCAGTCAAGTGGTATCCTTTAGACCTGGTGGTCAAGTAGTATCTTTTGGTCCGGGACGGACAGTAGCGACTTAGAAAAGTCGAGCAGTATTTACAGTTAGGAAGTATCTTTTAGGCAGTTGATGCCAGTGTTCTTATTGAGTCATGTATTATTATTCTGGATTATTCTGTACAGTGTTACCCGCTGAGATGCGGACGTGATTTGTAATATACTCTGGAGAGTTTAACGTATTGGATATATTATTTCTTCACTTGTAGCACTAACAAGGAGTGCAGTATTATTATGTTGTAAAATAAACTTTATATTTGTCTGCTGAAACGGACTTATGTCAGTTTGTAGTGTCTATGTTTATCACGTGTCAAGAGTAATCCAGGAAGCACGAACCCAGCATTCCACGACATTCGCATTCTTCAACATTACACCATTCGACGTCATTTACAGGAGTTCTTCCCCTTTAGTCAAGATTTTTTTTCTATGATTTTTTTTTATATTTTGCTGTTCTAACCAACTTCTGTTAAATGCTGTTTGGTTATGTATAATCTTCTTACAATGTTTCTGTTCAGGCGCACACTCATGGGCCTGGAAGCTCATAGGTAGACACGAAAATGGCTCTAACGATTTTCCTAGAAATTGACAGTGGATGTATATCGTTGGAAAAAAAAATAGCTAACTCGTTGGCTGCAAAAATTGTCAATCTAGCAGAATTGGTAGCCAGTTACTGAAAAAAAATCTACGAGTTTATGGATATATAAGATGTGCTACGTATATATATCCTCCTGGCCTCCTTCAGTCGTAGAACAACTATGGTTCATCTCGAACACTTTTTCATGTGGCTGTGGAGCCCTATTTTGGAGAAACACTCCCGTCCACATATATTGCATATCAAGGTGGCTTTCGCTTTGGTAGTAGAGGAGCTGGCCATTTTCCGTGTGACACGCTTTTCTTCAAGAATCGAGACCATGTTTTCTCGCTTTCTAGGTCACCGTCTCTCACCAACTAGTGCGGTCTAAAGCTATGTCTTCCCAATGGTCAGTATTCACTGATTATAAATCCCTTTTTATCACATCAACGTAACTGAGGTGGGGGCGACCATTTTTTATTTCTTGAGCCAGACGCAAGTATATATATATATATATATATATATATATATATATATATAAATGTAGTATATATATATATACATACTAGTAAATGGTAGAAAATCTGTTCTAAGCCTCTACCCCAGTAAGGACTATACTGATATCTCCTTCGTCCTAGACTGACATGTTCCTCCTTCACTTTATCTTTAGCAGAGATTCTGGAATGAAGGTCCCTCCAAATGTCCCCCATGTCTTTATACCCCTCCCTAACTTTAATCAACTAATCTTCCCTACTCGCCCTCCCCTCACCCCCGGGCCTCCTCTTTCTCTTATCGTCTGTAACGGATGAATTAAATGAGTCCGTGCTAAACAAGATCTCTCTGTGGTTTCAAGATGGCGGAAACAGATTTCTATCACTTCCGGTGAATTTTTTTTTCTCTCTCTCTTTTCTCCAGACGAGAACCAGTTGTTGATTGAAACGAGACATCAAGGAGCAGCTCTAGTTTTCTGTCAAATGTTTACTAATTAAAAATTCAACAACATTTGCATCAACCAGCGTAAACACAACTTACAGATGGACTCCAAAGATATGAAGTGATAGAGAGGGTAGAATGACTAGACATAATACTAAATGAAAAACGAATAAAATATCCTCAACAACTTTGAAAAAATAAAGATTTTTTTTGCTAATGAATTTCTATGTTGTTAACATTGATTGATTCCCAGCTCAGAAAAAAAATGTTTTAACTTTTTTAGAAACCTTTCTTGCATCTGAAACAGATTTCTATCATTTATTGACACATATATTACAGGTTTTTTCCTGTTTATGTTTTACAGCCAGAACTATGTTTATGGTAAACCTTGAAAGCTTAAATTTTTATGTATAATGGACTCCGCTAATTGAAACTATTTTTTTTTAAAACTATTACTTTAATCAAACATAGCATATTTCAAGTAAATACATTTTTAAAGCAAAAAGCTAAAAATAATTTTAAAAGACAATAGATCTAGATTTACCTTTTCAATTCTATTAGGATTTAAATGTTTTGACAGTGTTACAAAGAATCATTCTTTGCCCCCACAATCTCTTTCTTTCTCTCTCTCTTTCTCTCTTTCTTTCTCTCTCTCTTTCTCTCTTTCTTTCTCTCTCTCTCAAAAAAAAAAAAAAAAAGAAACAGATCCTAGATCTCTATCTCATTAACTACGCTGTTAGGGTTGTTTTTGTTTTTCTTATTAAGACTGCGTCTAAAAGGAAGCGTAAATGACGTAAGGCACATATTAAAAGATAAACTCATTGAAAGAGAAAAAAAAGATCGATTTTAAAATTCGACATTTGTGAGATATTTCTATTGATTCTTTTTCGTAAATGGCGGTCGTCAAATAGCGAATCTGTCAAAAACCTAGGAGTTATATGGACTTCTGTTTGAAGTTTGATGCGGACAGTTTAAGAGATCTCATGATCAATTAATGTGTCAGTCAGTGGTATTTTACATACATTTATAGTTATAAACATAAAATGGTACAGTATTTCCCAATGCATTAATGTTCATGATATAAGTACGAAATAGAAGGTCATAATTTTGCATTCCGCCATATTGCCGACAAAAAAAAATGGAAAAAAAACAACAAATTATAACCCAGCCAATAAAACAGGCAGTGCTGTAAGGTTAAACTAAGGGCAGCGAATGCTTTCATCCCCTTTGTCTAGTCCACAATGCAACAAATATTCATGCCATATAGCCTGGCAACATACATTCAAGCAAATATTTGTGTCTTCTAATATATAGCCTGGCAACATACATTCAAGCAAATATTTGTGTCTTCTGATATATAGCCTGGCAACATACATTCAAGCAAATATTTGTGTCTTCTGATATATAGCCTGGCAACATACATTCAAGCAAATATTTGTGTCTTCTGATATATAGCCTGGCAACATACATTCAAGCAAATATTTGTGTCTTCTGATATATAGCCTGGCAACATACATTCAAGCAAATATTTGTGTCTTCTGATATATAGCCTGCCAACATACATTCAAGCAAATATTTGTGTCTTCTGATATATAGCCTGGCAACATACATTCAAGCAAATATTTGTGTCTTCTGATATATAGCCTGGCAACATACATTCAAGCAAATATTTGTGTCTTCTAATATATAGCCTGGCAACATACATTCAAGCAAATATTTGTGTCTTCTGATATATAGCCTGGCAACATACATTCAAGCAAATATTTGTGTCTTCTGATATATAGCCTGCCAACATACATTCAAGCAAATATTTGTGTCTTCTGATATATAGCCTGCCAACATACATTCAAGCAAATATCTGTGTCTTCTGATATATAGCCTGGCAACATACATTCAAGCAAATATTTGTGTCTTCTGATATATAGCCTGGCAACATACATTCAAGCAAATATTTGTGTCTTCTGATATATAGCCTGGCAACATACATTCAAGCAAATATTTGTGTCTTCTGATATATAGCCTGGCAACATACATTCAAGCAAATATTTGTGTCTTCTGATATATAGCCTGGCAACATACATTCAAGCAAATATTTGTGTCTTCTGATATATAGCCTGGCAACATACATTCAAGCAAATATTTGTGTCTTCTGATATATAGCCTGGCAACATACATTCAAGCAAATATTTGTGTCTTCTGATATATAGCCTGGCAACATACATTCAAGCAAATATTTGTGTCTTCTGATATATAGCCTGGCAACATACATTCAAGCAAATATTTGTGTCTTCTGATATATAGCCTGGCAACATACATTCAAGCAAATATTTGTGTCTTCTGATATATAGCCTGCCAACATACATTCAAGCAAATATTTGTGTCTTCTGATATATAGCCTGGCAACATACATTCAAGCAAATATTTGTGTCTTCTGATATATAACCTGCCAACATACATTCAAGCAAATATTTGTGCCTTCTGATATATAGCCTGCCAACATACATTCAAGCAAATATTTGTGTCTTCTGATATATAGCCTGGCAACATACATTCAAGCAAATATTTGTGTCTTCTGATATATAGCCTGCCAACATACATTCAAGCAAATATTTGTGTCTTCTGATATATAGCCTGCCAACATACATTCAAGCAAATATCTGTGTCTTCTGATATATAGCCTGGCAACATACATTCAAGCAAATATTTGTGTCTTCTGATATATAGCCTGGCAACATACATTCAAGCAAATATTTGTGTCTTCTGATATATAGCCTGGCAACATACATTCAAGCAAATATTTGTGTCTTCTGATATATAGCCTGGCAACATACATTCAAGCAAATATTTGTGTCTTCTGATATATAGCCTGGCAACATACATTCAAGCAAATATTTGTGTCTTCTGATATATAGCCTGGCAACATACATTCAAGCAAATATTTGTGTCTTCTGATATATAGCCTGGCAACATACATTCAAGCAAATATTTGTGTCTTCTGATATATAGCCTGCCAACATACATTCAAGCAAATATTTGTGTCTTCTGATATATAGCCTGCCAACATACATTCAAGCAAATATCTGTGTCTTCTGATATATAGCCTGGCAACATACATTCAAGCAAATATTTGTGTCTTCTGATATATAGCCTGCCAACATACATTCAAGCAAATATCTGTGTCTTCTGATATCTCGCGAATACGTTTACAATTAATGCTAAATTACAAAAAAAAAAAAAAAGATCTGCTTCAGCTATTGTTCGCCAATCAACTCATTCATCAAACTTCATCTAGACACGAGACACCAACGTAGCAGACATATCTGATCTAATTCATCAAATCTCTAGCCTCCATGTCTGTCCTGCTGGCCAACAATCAAGTCAGACTTATGTCTGCTCTAGAAATTGTCTTTTATATTATTCCACAAGAAATAGGGGAAGATCTATGTGAAAACGACACAAGAAGATAATCAATTTTTAGAATGAAACTAGAAAAAATTGTGAGGTGTAGGAAAAGTTGTATAAGAAAGTAATCCGTTAACCAGCTTTTTAAAATA